>JAQGCC010002106.1:0-19838 GCA_034698905.1 Xestoiulus laeticollis | reverse complement strand
CTAACCACATTGACAGCACTGTATGTTTTTCCAATGCGTTCTCGTTAAGGTAAATCAGTTGACGGAGCATTAAGGGAAGCGTGCTCAATCCCTCTATTAAAGGAGGCGTGCTCAATTCCTCTAGTATGAGCATATCTTCCCGTCACAAGGGAAAATTGAATAGTGTATATTTTATGACCCACAAAACCATATTACTCTACATGTACGATGGGCAAAGGGAAGTGAGTAAAGAGAATTAACGGAGAGGAAACCGCATGGTCGACACCAATTTTTAGAGGAAATATCCTAGTAGCATTCGTCTGGAAACAACTAGGGAAAACCCTGAAAACCACAGTTAGCCACAGTTCGTTTCGAGCCAAGAACTCTTTACTGCCTGGCAGCAAATTGCATTAAATATCTTTATTTTAATAAATGTCATAAAATGATTGAATACAAATTTAGAAACTTAATCATTATATAATCATACACAAATAACAATCGTAAAAATATATTTTATATATCCTACAAGAACAATGCTGTCCTTTATTTAAAATTGATATAATGTACATGTATGCATGTAATAAAGATTAATCCCATAATGATAACAAAATGTCGACATTTTGGGAAACCTACTTAATTAGGTTGGCTAAGCAATAATAATTTCGTACCCATTTGGAAGAGTGTCAAAGATTAAATATCCTAATAGGTCATTTTAATGCTGGGAACGTTCCTGCCAATGATGGTCTCACTACGGTATGTAAACATTGCAGTGATTGCGAGAACAATAATCCGAAATTGCGGTCCAAATTACTTGGTAATCCAAACACACACATTCCCATTACAAATTATAAAGATGACGCAAAATTTTCAAGAAAATTCTACTCCGTGTGAATACGAAAGTGCTTGGGATTCGCAATAATTGCAAAGTGACGTACTCCTCGACTGTCGGTTGCATTCAAAACACTTGTAATCCAAAAACGCCGAATATTAATTAGTTTGGATTATCGGGGGTGCACCGTAATGCGTTTGTTTTTAATGCTATAGACCTATTAAATCCAATTCATTATTTATAGTTGTGGGCTTTATCAATTTTTAGAAAAGTACAATTTTAAAAACTGTTCTCCCAAAATATTCTTAATAATTTTAAAATATCGTGCTATCGATGTAAACATACAAAGTCCCCACGAACCGTGACTTAGAATAAATAAACGCAAGCAAGTCTCAAAAATAAAAACAATATCTGATAAGACCAAGAACTACACCGGTACAATGTTCCAATGCCTACTTGTGCAATGCAAAGCAAATACAAAATTTAAAGGTTATCGTTTCAAATCTACTCTAGGGTCAGAATCCTGAAGCAATTTTGCTAGATAAATTTTGCATTTTTATTAAGACATTTTATTATAGACATTGCATAAACGCAGTGGCGTCTTTGATCATTACTCTAGGACAAACCAACTCAACATGAACATAGCTAAAGATGCCTGTAATTCATTAAAATAGTGACATAAAATGTGCTTACTGTATCACCGTCAGCAACATCACCGTTTGTATAGATTATATTGAAGCTCCCCAGCAGTAAAAATATGCCGAGACAAGTGCCGAGCCGTCGTTCACTTATAATAGGCATTTTCTGCAAATCAATACCCAATAAAATTTCGTTACAATTGCGCCGTAATTCAACACTTGATACGATTGCTCAGAATTATAGCCCCAACCGTAGTAAAAGCAACAGTTTAAAACCAATACATTCAACCATGATCCATCCAATGCCCAAATTAGCTCTTAGATGAATTATTAAATTCATAGGGTGATCAGGAAGCATACATTTACTAGGGATATTATGTGAGCATGGGAAGTCCATTAATAAATTTAGACGATATATCATAAAAAAAACATCAGGATATTTTTTTGTTAACATAATTTTATCTTATTGAACCAGATCTACTTCTACACTTTTTATAACATTATTGATCTTATAAAGACTGCTCATTTCAAGTCACATTTTCAATGCCCTTCTTTATGCCCCAACAACTAAAAATAACAGTATTTTTCCAGTCACACAATGCAGCTAGAAAACCCTATAGTTTTTAAGTTACTAAAATTTGATTCTTGTTGATGAACTGATGGAATAACCTCCTAATTCATCCTTGTTCCATCACCACAGAGATGCAATTATCTCTGAAAACGTACCAGTTATGGAGAAGGCATCGTGGCAACATTTCACAAGCAGCTAAATTTAAATCATTTAATTCGAGGAGGGTTCAGTTTTTTTGAACCTGTCCTTGCACAATAAATGCACTCAGACAACAATTGGAAAGCTAGGGTAGGTCCAAAAAAATACGATATAGGCTTAATATCCATTAATGGAATTTACAAGACCGTTAGTAAATTAATATCCCCGATTCAATCAATGCTAGCTAGCCATTTTAATTAGCAATATCTATACATTTATTACATAAAAAATAAAGTAATAAAAACAGCTCAACTTACCAAATACACAAGTTCAGTCCCCGACGATGCCACAACAGTGCAGTAGGATGACCGGCCACTTTTTCCGACCTCGTGGGCTTCTCTGATTGGCTAGAATGGTAAATATACCGAAACAGACGAATTCAACACTTGCATAATAGCATTTCAAATAATGCAACGATTTTTATCGACGGAATTAAATGAAAGAAGATTTTAGTGATGAAAATCGATGTATGACACTCGACAGCTCGTGAATTAATTCATAACAAGCTTCAAAATGCTGGAATTTTTTGAATTTTTGGAAATATGGAAATGACGCTAGATGGTGCTGAAGGTTAGAGCACACGCTGTACGCTGATACTAGATGAAATGATGATGAGGCGAGGCTTATGGAAAGGAGGGAGGTTCAATTTTGTGTTTTAAAGATATATTTGAGAGGTAAAAATATATTATTATACATGCTAATATCTAAATGACATTCTAGCAAGTCAGAATTAAGTGTTAGAAGAATGAATGACGCTGTGAAGTGGGACGCATTGATAAATGAGGGACTGCATGCGAAATGTTAAAGCTCCTTCAAACTTTTTAAAATTCCTTGTGATATTTACCTTTTGGTTCCCATATTTTCATGCCTAACAACCATAAGAAGCAGATAAACATTCAGGATCTAATCAATTTCTGCACAGTTAATCAACCCTAATTAACCTACAGGCTTTCCTATAACTATTGTTGTTGTGTAGGTCTACGCGGTATATATACTGTGATGTTTATATTGTGATCACAATTAATTGGAATCTATAGGATTAAATATTATTCTAACTAAACCCAGCAAATACTTGACCAGTCAGGGATGGGGAGAACGGATAATCATGTAATTTTGTATTGAATTGAAACACGCTAACATCTTGGCCACTGTGCTTGGTCTTGTACGTCGGTACGCGTGTGTTGAAAGTGATAATAAATAAAGTGTGGATGAATTTTAAGATGTCCAAGACAAACAGATGTGGTAAAATAACCTTTTTCCAACCACTGACCAAATCACGAATTTAGGTCATGGTCAAATGAAGAGAGCAATATGTATATGATCATTGAAATCATTGAAGGGCAAATTCCCATCAAAAAACTTTTCAAAAACCTTATAATTGTAGATAAAATGATTTTTGTTTTTATTTTGGTAAGCCAAGGTGGAAAGTAGCCTTCGAGCACCCCTCTTCTCCCCAGTGTTACCTAATCCAAATTTGGCGTATATTACGAAATATTCGGGTGTGTGTAGTTCTCACAGTGAGGAAATGTCCTGACATCAACTATTTGAACAAAATTATATTGTCAAAATGTTTGGATCAGCGGAGTTTTCCCTATCCAGAAATATCTGGCAACAAATCGTTCAAAACACTTGCCGGAGCATTGTGCCAAAAATGATACATTACTGTTTCTCCTTTTTTTGCAGACGATAAGACGATGGAATTGTCTTCCTAGCAAAAGTCCAAATTTCTAAGTCGCACTTAACCAAGGATCATTCTCTTGAAAATGGGTATGCCCCCATCATATGGAATTTGTTTGCCGACAGCATGTTACCAATTTGAGAGAGTTGAATCGAATCTTCTTTTTCCAGAAAGAATTTGAAGCATCAGAGAAGTAATGAACTGAACTAGTTTCCAGAAAAAGTTATAGTTTTCTATAAGGAGAAGATTGGTTTAAATTTTTGACATAGCCTAATATATTTACAATGGCATCTAACGAAACCACAAGTACATCAAAAACAACGACAACTAGCGAGTTGGAGTCTGAGGAAATGAGCATAGAAACTACAGTGCCTACAGATTTAACTTTGACGTTATCACGTGAAAGCGACTTCATTCTAAAGTCTTCGAATATCCTCGAAAGAAAACGCCTTCACGAGCACCTTCTTCAACACGATCTTCAATTAGTCAAAATCGAGTTGTCTCAGAAGACTTTAGTCATTGACAATCTGAAAGCAGATTTCATGGCAAGAAAAGAGGAGCTAGAGGAAAAATTAGCCGATGCTTTGTATCAGAAAAAAATCTTGCAAGCTAGATTGGAATCGCAGTTGCATATCCAAGAAAATGAGGCAAAGAACAGGTTAGAACAGACAAAATTAGAACTGAAATTGATCCTGGAAAAGCAGAAGCAATTAGAAGACACCAATGCAAAGCTGATCGAGAAAACGATCGAGGTTCGGCAATCACTGCGCAGCCTGGAACTCACGGAAACGGAGTTTCGCAACTTGCAAATGCAGGATGAAAGCCAGATGTCTTTACGTGATTATGTAGCGGTAAGCTTCCTCCACCTTCAAAATGCATTAAATTTCCCAATGCAAAATTGTTCTACGGAATCTAAAACGGTATCAAACGTTAAATGTAGTAGCCTAATTATAAAGCTTGTTTTATTGCAGGGGAAAATTTACGAAATGGTGTGGTGTTATAAGACCGAACAAGAAAAATTAAAGGTGCTATTGAACCGTTGTACCGAGGAAAATTTGCAATTGAAACAAAATAATAGTCATTTAATAGAGGTAAATGCACTCGCCGTTCCATCGTGCAATTAAAATTCATCACCAAATTACTTATTGTGATGTATTAATCGATTTTGGCGTTTCAATAGGAATTAGACTTGGAAAAAAGCAAATGTGCCGATTTACAATCCAAATACAACAGAACAACGTCCGAAATGAATAACGTAAAATCGCAACTATTAACCGGTGATCATAGAATAGAAAACTACGATAAATTAAAAATGTACGTGACTTTGGCAGTATAAATTAAATATCGAATTTTCTTTTTTGCATAATTCAGGTATCCCAGCCACTTTTAGGGATAAAAATATAGGAATTATAGGACATTTTCTTTGAAAATATAGGAATTATAGCACAGGATGGCAAACACTTTTTCATATTAATATTAAGGACTTTTTAAGACTTTTTTAGATTAAATTTTAGGACTTAAAAAGTTTAAGGTGACTTTTTAAATGTATACTGTAGAATTTTATTTTTAATTCGCAACTTTTGAAACATAATTTTTACAATAATTATGCAATTATTCAAAGGGTATTTAGAACTTTTTTAAGAATATTTAGGACTTTTTTTAGGAATATTTAGAACTTTTAGGACTATTTTAGGACTTTCAGGAATATTTAGTTTTATTTTAGGACTTTCTGGAATATTTAGGACTATTTTAGGACTTTCAGGACTTGTTTGTCCCCCTGGTTATTACAATGCTGTACAAAAGTTAATGAAAATATAGGACGACATCAAAAATATAAAAATTTATAAAACGGCGGGGATGCCTGCATGATAATTCAATATCCGCAAATTTTGTATGAGAAAATCTGCAGTTTAAAAAGATCTTGCTTAAATTTGATCAAAACCGAATAATTGTTTTTAGTGAAAGAGATAAATATATGGAAGAATTTCTTGAAACCAAGACAACGTTGTCAACATTGCAAGCTACATCTGTATCCCTGACAAAAGAATTGGAAGCTATAAAATCTGAGAAAGCATTACTGCAACAAAAGTTGTCATTACTGCAGCAAGACAAAGATTTCCTTAACAAGAAAGTTGGAGAAGTATCCAGTCAATATAACCTAGCACAAGAACAGCTGTCAAAGACGTTGCTGCAGTTAGAAAAGATGACACATGCTCGTGAGGACATTTACGAAAAATATGTTTTTGCAAGGTAAATTATTAAACGAGTCATTAGTATTCTCTAGAACCTAATTAACTGATGTATCCTATTTCAATTGTAGAGATTTGTACAAATCAGAATTTGAAAAAAAACTTCAAGCGGAACTGGAAGCAATTCAAACAAAAACATCTGTTGAAATTGAAACCCTGCGCAGAAGAGCAACTGAAATAAATGAACAAGAATTAAGGCATGCAAACCAGTAGCTATCTACTAAAATTTTTATGGTAGAAGTGGCTTAATTTATATTTATTTGTTGCATAGATCTATAAAAGATTCGCGAGATTTAGCATTTTCCCAAAGAGACAAAGCCGAATTGGCAGAGCGACAAGCTATGAATAAATACGAAGGGATTTTGGAGGAGTAAACCATTTTTCTTGTGTAAAAACTGGTTATTCGATTGGAAAAGTTCAATCTTAACAATTTTGAATCCTTCATAAACACAGGTTGAGAAGAATTCAAAGTAGCGATGTCGTGCAGCTGTCCAATTTAAAAAGTCAAATTACTCTAAAAGTATTCGAACTTGAGCAAACAAAGACCATTCTCGCGGAAACGCAAAGAAATCTCCAGGAAAGTAGTCTGGAAAAGGAAAGATTGCTCAAGAAAACGGAAGTAAGGCATTTTCTTTTTAAAAGAGAAATAATCTTTGAAAGCTGTCTATATTTAATGAGTTTATTACAGATTCTGAATAAAGAATTTCATCAGTTGGAATATATGACTAAACAACGTATCGCAGAATTGGAAATGCAACTTCGAAGCAATTCTAACAAGTTGAGCGTTTACGAAAGGCTCGAAAACGATTTGGACGATATCGTAATGCAAGCCGCGGAAGGTAAAATACCACCGTTGCGTTCATTAAAAAATTTTAATAACCAAAATCTATTTGAAAATCAGTTCCAGATTCTGGTGAAGGTGAAAAAATGGTGCTAACCTTTGGTCAGTCTAGTGGAATGCCAATAACTACGAAAAGGCGCTTGCAGCACAGGTAAGGTCCTTCCAGAAACGAAATCCATGATGCGAGCACGGATAACACTTTCTTCATTTTTATAGCTTCCATCTGGCTAAGCGTATTTTATACCTGGAAAAGCAAATTATTTCGCTAAAGCAGAATCTAGAGAATGAAAAACGAATCACTAACGACTTATCAGAAGAAGTATAAATTCTAGTTTAGTTTTTTTGCTACAAATGTTACAAAATTTTGCTTAATGCCATTTTTATATCAACATACAGACTAGAAGTTTGAAAGAAATGTTAGAGTATCAACACAAGCCTAACGCATATTTAATCAACACTATAAGATCAAAGGAGGAACAAATAAAGCAGCTGATGTCAACTGGAGAAAAATTGAATGAGGAAAATGAGTGAGTATTCTGATAATTAATTTGGAATGACTTTTAGTGAATTAATTTTAATATTCTACATTTTGTTGTCATAGGAAACTGAAAATTGAACAGCAACAACTTCAAGTTAAAATCACCATGCTTAAAGAGGATATCAATAAGCTGTTAGAAAACAGAAAGGTGTGTGAATAATTTTGGACGTTTTAGATTAATATAAATTTATCAAATTAAAAAAAAACTGAAAATTGCAGGAAATTGAAAAGATGAAACAGTCTCTGAAAACGATGTTTCCAAGACAACTTAAAGAATCCAATAATGACCAAGCTTCTGGTTTATTACCGAAACCTTCAAACGTAAAAAGTGTACGTATAATGTCAGACCAGCAATTTTTATGCTTTTATAATACTGTAAATACTCAAATAAACCCCCGGAGGTTTATTTAAAAGTAATAAACATTGACCCGGTTTATTATTTTTATTCCCTCAAAGTTGGTAACAAAAACCCAGAATCAGGCTTCTACTGCACTGGTATTTTATTTAGCCTATCTGATATTTCAATAAGAAAGGTAATTCCCTATGCCTTGCGTAAAGCTATCGAAAAATGTGAGGCGCGAGCACTTAGAGAATTCTCCTAACACCTGGGGTTTAATCGAGTATTTGCGGTGAATCAGTAAAATACGTTTCAGTTAATTATCAACTAAATACCAACAACTCTTATTTTAGGTAAAGCCGAGTTTGGTAAAAAGGCCATTTAGGAATTAGAAGTAAAATCGAGAATACCTTTCTAGTATATATTATTCGAGGACTGTTAAACATCGTGGCATGCGCCTTCTCAGGTCGGTGTACGAACTTCTGCAGCTGGAACGACTAGAAAATTGGTTTGCCGCAACACACTGATGCCTTTGTGTAGTGTACACACTCTTGGAAATCCCAGCTGAATTAACTGCTCTGCAAACTTTTTGAATAAAATATTTTTTTTAATATTTATGATAGTTGCAATTTACATATAATGTATATATATATATTTAATTTATTAAACATTTTTTTTTATAAACTCACGTTCTTTGCATGATTTTTTTCTTTCCCTACCACGACAATAATGCGACCACGGTGGGAATTTAATGCCACAACTTCAGAGCATGGGTTCAAAGTTCCTTCCGGTAAAAATGCAGTTTGAAATGGTATATTGATACTTTCTGCAATGGCACCTTTAACAAATCTTGGAATACGAGTTAAGGTCGCGATCATCGATGATATGTTAGGGTTCAAAGTTTACAACACATTATGAAGGATACTCTTCGGCTGGACGAACATCGACAACGAACACTTTGGGTTTGGCACGGCTCAACTTCACGCGAAAATTTGCTTGATCTTTATCCAACAACTCTAGCAAGTCCTCCGCTGAAATACGAGGACTTAGCTCTGCTTTCAGTACTTCCAGACTAATAGGATCCATTGTCTTAAATAAAATCGCAAATAAGCATTTCCATTTTTTAAAAGCAAGCCCAATATAATTAAATATAAACCCTCACCAAATCATTATAGTGCTTCTTTGAGTCTACCCCTGAAAGAGTTTTAATGCCCCGTTCGAGAGAGTTCGATTTTGTAATCTTCTGTTTTTCATGTTGACGGTATGTTGCACTACCAGGTGTCTTGCAGAACATATCGATTGAATCACGTACACAGCGCTCTATATCTATTCCTAAAAAAACGTCATCATGGAATTTTTAAAAAAATGGTCAAATTATTATGATATTAGCAATTATGTCTAAGCTTACCTGGCATATCAGAAAATAGCAAAATGCATTCGTTGAATCCGAATGATAGCAAACCATCTCTTAGCTGCTGAAGAATAGCCACACCGACAAATAATGGAAAGGATGCATTTCCAAGTAACAAAGTATCCCATAAATGGAAAATTTTGTGAAGTGGAAAGACATCTGAAAGTGTTTATTCAAAAATACTTTTTAAATCACGTGTGCATGAAATATTTTCACAAATAATCACATATTTTAGTTTAATAAATGTTTTTTTTTTTACATTATTTTTACATTATTTACAATTTAATAGAATTTAGCCGTAACTTACGTGTATACATTGTTAGGAACCATGGAATGGCATATAACTGGAAAAAAACACGTTTCGTACATATAAAATGGTCATTGACAATTTGAAAATATAGAAAATACATTTCCATACTTCTGGAATGAATCCTATGCTATTTAAATGATTCGACAAATCAGGGTCATGGAATGCAATCAGATGAGAAAACACAGCCAAATACTCTTTAAAAAAAAGAAATAGCAAATATTAGTTTAACATTTGTCCATTTTTTTTAAATTGATATAAATTCGTTTTTACCTTTGATAATATCCGAATTATCCTTGAGAAAGAAACAATACAGGTATTTGTCAATGAAGGCAGAGAAGCAAGCATAAGCCAACGCTGTAAAAGTTTTTCAAAAAATTAGTATTAAAAAACAGCTTGTTTAATTTTAGAAAGAGCAGTTTGTAATCACCTTCATCATTAAAATTGAGATATATAAATGGTGCACACAAAGAATCTTGGCCTTGCCAGTACACGTATTGCGGATGGCTTATAACCCAAGCTTTGAGGAGCCTTTTGAATTTCATGTGTCCAGTAGGGGATGATAACAGTTCGTCGTACTGATGGCATCGGGGAATATCTACTTCTATCTAAATAACGCAATTAGAAAAGTTCATTGTGAAACCATTACATACCAATCCTGTTTAAAATAAAAAATTATCAAAAATTATTAAAAAAGAATTGAAAATATACAAATCTGTAAAAATTAAAAGTTGATAAACTGACCTGGCGATCGGTTAAGGTTGCAGTTTCTTTATCGATTGAATCATAATGAGCTGGTATATCTCCCTGAAATTCCAAAACAATGGCTTAAAACATTGTTTTCTTAATCCATGCTTTTCCTACTAATACACAAACGTCAACTTACTTCAATATCCAACAAAACAGCCCAAACGTGACCACGATACAAGGGAGGGATATCAACCCTTGCTTCCTTCCATATATGTGGACGTTTGTAAGGATAGCCCAAAAGTAACCTCTGATATAAAACAATTCGGTGAAACTAAAAATAAAATTATCATGTTAAAAATTCTCCAACTCGCTTTACATCACATCACATTACATGTCATATGTCATGTCTAGTATCGCACTTTCCATTTTATTGTAGATATATGAATAACGCCATACTTGATATTCGATATCCTTTTCCCTAATAACTAGCGGCAGCCTTGCAGTTTCAGTCAAATCACTCATATTGTTAATACTGCTTGGATACGTTTTTGATCTAAAAATTCAAATTACGTAATTAGCTAAAATAACATATTTTAGTACTACAACAAAACATGCCTTACTCAAAATTTTCGGTTAGTGGATAAAATGCTTCAGGAGGAATTTTACTTAATCTCTGCAACAATTAAAAAAATTATTTCAGAGGGTTGCATACCAGAATAAGCCTTTTTTTCTAAATTATTTTTTTTTATTAAATTTTGGAAACTGTTAGGAACAAATGAAATGTACGAGGACCTAGCATAAATATTCTAGTATTTGTTTATATTTTTGGTATATGTATATGTATATTCCATTTAATGGAAATATGTCTGTAAAGTTCATAATATAGAGGGTCTGGCATACTTTAATTACAGACATATTTCCATGAAATGGAATATACATATACATAAACAAAAATTTAAACAAATAATAGAATATTTATGCTAGGTCCTCATGCATACATTTCATTTGTTCCTATCAGTTTCCAAAATTAAATAAAAAAATAATTTAGAAAAAAAGGCTTATTCTGGTATGCAGCCCTCTTAAATTAAAAAGATAATAAATATTTAAAAACGGCAAGAATCTTCAATCGACCCACCTGCCTTAACTGCAGCAAAGAAAGCACGACAACGTTTTCATCGAGCAAAAATGCACGATCTTTTTTCTGTCCGAACATTTCTCCTTCTTCGATAATTATTCTATGAAAAAAACATCGGCATATTCATAAAGTAAAAAAATAAATTAAAGCCACACGCCAGCTAAAAATCCATGGCATTACTTAGGTAAACAGCAAACAGGTGGTTTTGTTTTAATCATTCCTTGTCGACGCATTTCCATGTCCAAGTCTCCTCCTGCCAATTCCCATAAATAAAAAACTTCATATAAAGATCTTTCCCCTAAATGATCATCATCTAAAAAAATACAATTAGTATCGTTGGCCAAAAAAAAAGCAAAATACTCAGTCACAATTCTCTCACCTAAATCACTGGGGAATCCTGGTAAATCTAGGCTTTTAGAACGAAGCTCGACTGACGGAAAACACTTATTGATAGGTTTTAGAGTAGTTCCTTCCAACTGAAATTCTTTGGATGTGAATAAAGGAAGGAACAACAAATCTTTTGGATGTAATCTGAAAATAATGCTATTTATAAACACCACCTGATGTGCAGTTATAAATATGTGTTACCATATGCTTAAAGTTAAAAAATACCTTATGACCGGATTGATTGTTAAGCATGTTTGGATCAGCGTTTTTACATCCTCGGGTAAAGCCTAGTAATTTTTAGAAAAAAATAAGTTTCATTTTCTTTAATAAACCTTCTTAAATAGATTGCAATATAAAAATCCTTATTAAGATTTTATACCTCATATCTGTCTTTTAATTGGGTGGTTTCAATTAATTTATGCACTGCAGATTCGTTTAAATCTATAATATATGAGAAAGGGAACTGTAACAATCAATTTAAAAGAAAACCGAGTGACATTTAATTTGAGTACGCAATTGACCTTCTCTGAATAAACTCAGAATCCTCAGAATTATTTCTTCAACTGATAATCCATTAAACAATACTGTTCCCTGAAAAAGTAAATATTCATATTAATTAGGCCTATTTTAAAAAAATGCCAAAAATAAAACAATGGACATACCAGAGCAAGTTCCAATAAAATTATTCCAAGAGACCAGGTGTCTACGTTAGGTGATGATGGGACAACAGGTTGACATATTCCGTGATCTTCATTTAAAGGGCCACATGCCAAAACTTCAGGTGCCATATATGAAGGAATCCTTTAAAACGGAGATAGAATCAGAATACCACTAGACCTCAACAACTTGCAAGAAAATAAATAACAAACCCAATTGGAAAAGATACGCATGTTCCGTTATCAGTCATATGATAAAGCCCGTATTTGGAAAGTTTTGCCAATTCCTATAATTAACGAAAACTCTGTTACAAAATATTCTAAAATATGGAAGATAAGCATATATAGAGATGCTCACACATTTTATTATGGAAGTAGGATTGAGTGTAATTTTTTTTGTGAAAATATGAAGAAAATAATTATACAAAGTATTTGAAGCAGCC
This sequence comes from Xestoiulus laeticollis, assembly GCA_034698905.1. Classification (NCBI taxonomy): domain Eukaryota; kingdom Metazoa; phylum Arthropoda; class Diplopoda; order Julida; family Julidae; genus Xestoiulus; species Xestoiulus laeticollis. Next base: position 6,951 of record JAQGCC010002106.1, on the reverse strand, counting down.
GAACTTAACATTCAAACTCCCCAATGAAGCTTCGAACTACGTCAAAAATCTCCCTGGTCAAAAATTCCATAGAAAACAATAGAGAAGTTCTATTGGTCTTAATGATTGCTATCATTCTATTGATTTGTATTAGCCGGACCATTTGACAATAAATTAAAACAGTTCAAAAACAGAAAACAATAGAATTTTTCTATGATCCTATAATTGTCAATAATAGAAATCAATGACCCAAATGTTGACCGTAGCTAACAATGATTTTGCAGATGTCCAATTAGCTCATAACCCTGTTAACAAACTACTGTAATGCTTTTTTAAATAAATTGAACTCACAAAATTGTCTAATAAAATATTTGCAGGGGAAAGACAACGATGTACCATTCCCAAGAAATTGAGATGTGACAATCCTTGGCAGACATCATAAGCAATCTTTAACAGCCTCTCACAACTGCAAATGAAAATAATATTACATTGGTAAGAACATCGTACCATATGTAAAACTAAACAAAATCGCATATGACATCGTAATAAATTAAATTACCTAATAGGAATGTCTTTCAGAAGCACATCAGTTAAACACTGTGTGTGATGCTCAGCTACAATAATTACCCTTTCTATGAAAACATACACTCAATTAATACCTGGTTTCAAAGGTGCAAAAACAGATTAGGTAGCCAATTAAGGTACTACCTTGCTTTCCTCGAGCAACTGTAATGTACTTGCATAAATGTGGGTGGTCAATAGCTTTTAAAATCTGAAACCGCCCTACAATTTTGATGGAATTAGGTGTCAAAGGTAGACCATTGCTTCCACAAGATTCACTAGGATGACTGGATGCAAAGAAAACAGTTGCTCCTATGGAGGCCTTACATAACTTGCGCATTTTGTTTTCTTAAAATTATAATTCCATTTCTTTCCAAGTGACAACTTAATTGTAATATTCAACCAGTTGATGGAGGAGGAGTGTTAAGATGCCGACTGCACTAGCAGACGATATCTAAACAACAAGGGGCATTCTAAAAGTCTAACAAATACAATAAAACCTGGTTAAGTGACCACTTCTGTAGAGTGACAACTTTCCTTAAATTTTATTTTAGTGCATCCATATGTGTTTTCATTCATTGAAATTATCTGTAAAGTTAACACCTGTATACAGTGACCAACTTTGCCATTTTTTTAGTGATCCACTTTAGCAGGCTTTACTGTATAGCATAAATTCCCAAATTTTTCGTTTGCTGGAATTATAACTTCAATATTAACAGATAATTTAGAATAAAATTTGTAAACATGTATTTTTTTCTGAAGATCTCATATTTCGATTTATCAAACTTAAAAATATTAATCTATGAAATTATTTGAAATATTGCCAAGGGAATTAATTGTCAAATAAAAAAAATAATTTATTTCTAAATATACAAATTAAAGATTAATTGTGTTATAAAGAAATTTAATTTGCAACTTATTTACAAACGTACTTTTAAAGTTTAAATTTAACCGAACAAAAACAATCTTATTTTATTCATGCACCCGAGTACATTCGAAATTATTCAACAATTTTCACATATAAACATTAAAGGCAATATTTTGCAATAAAATTAATAATTAATAGAGAATGTGGAAGAATACGTTACAAAATCGAATCACACAACCAATTAAAACACGTAATGAATAATAAATTTCACATTAATATATTATAATTGCATGAAGTTAAAAAATAAATCATTCTTCTTTCTGCAAATGCGTTTCTTGTAATTCTACGCAGTCGGCACTCTGTACGTTTTCTTCTTCTAGCGTTTCCGTTTCTGTTTCTTTGGTATCTTCATCAGGAGAATTTTGACTAGCGATGTTTGACTGGTGTTCGTCGTTGTCAATCTTGCATTCGGACATCTGCTCATTTAGCTTTTCTTGTTCGACGACAGTAGAAAATCCTGGTTCCGCGACGGCTTCTTCGGCATCCTCGATAACAATTTCTTCGGGATCAGGTGCTCGGGGCAGAAATTCTTCGTCGGGAAACGTCTTTTTAAAAAGCTCCCTAGCCTGTATTTACATGATCCACAATTAAAATAAAGCAATTTGAACAGACTTTGTCGACTGAGCCGTACATCATACCTCTATCACAGCTCCATCAAAATCTGGTTCGCTGCTAGGTCCAGATGTCAGATAAACGTTTTCGGGGCAATTGGACTGAAGATCGAGCTTTGAGTTGTCAATTTGGTTAACATAAAAAGACCAGATCACCTTTGGTTTTTCAGTTAGGTTTTGTTCGCCTTCTACCAAGTAATGATAAGTTTTACAAATTTATATTATTTTGAAACTAGCAAACACTTTTAAATACTGAGACATTCAGGAATTACCAATTTCAGAGGTATCGAAGAGCGTTTCAACAACTCCTTTTAAGTCACTTTTGGAATTAATTAACGTTTCGCAAGTTAAGTGGACTACATCTATGAAATGGAAATGGATCCCAACAATTACTTTTTTAGCGTAAAGAGATTGAAATATTTGAAGGAAAAAATACTCACAAAGATCAGAAGGGCAAGACATCGCAGCAGGACCAAGCTCGACTAACCATACTGCATTCTGTGAGCCATTTCCAGGTGGTAACCTACAAAACGTTAGCTGCAGCAAATAATAAGCTAAGCATTAATACAACGGAATTTGAAGAAAAAAAAATAAATGAAAAATTTAAATAATTCTAACCTGTTCTTTATCAGCTGGTAGAACTGACTTGTTGGTAAGCAATACTGCTCTTGATAGTTTCCTGATAAAATATACAATTGTTTAAAAAATGGGAATAATACTACTGTCAGAATGTTGAAGATAGCTTACCTGTTGCCATAGTCATTTGGAAGAAAATGCTTCGGTGCAAAATTTGCATCCATTACAAGATACCTAAACAAGAAAACATAAAAAAAAATTATTGGTTTAACAAAATTCCAGCAAAAATTCAAACAATGTATTATTTTAATATCCAAGTACCTGCAATTTAATCGTTTGCCATTTGAAATTACTCCTTCGCATTTATTTTCAGAATTTATGATTATAGCCTCTACTTCACGTTTCAGGTAATAAATGCCGCCAAACACTGCACACAGTCTAAACCACAAAATTTCAACAATTATTTAATAGTATCACACGGGCTGGCTTAAAGTCGGCACCAGCTCTCAAGTATCTTACCTACAAAAGCATTGCGGAAGTTCGCCACTGCCGTACAGTGGCCAAAGAAACGGGGTATTACCGAAACGACCTAGCGAACTCAAAAACCTTTTTGTTGCCGCCAGACCCTGCCAAAGAAACGTACATATTTTTATATCAACATGACGTATAACAAAAATGTAGGCTTTTATTGTCCAAACTTACTTCTAAAGTCGTGGCAGTTTCAGGAACCATTGCAATTGCATGCAACACATAATGATGAACATTTTCCGTCAATTTACGGGATTTAAGAAACTCCACAAACGTCTTATTTTCATAACCTTTATAAAAATAAAAAATAAACCATCAATTGCACTAATCCACACACACATGAGTAAAGAAAGACACTGCAGTATGTGAAAAATTACCGAGGTATTCCTTTGGTTCATCTTCAAAATGTGAACAAAATGAGAGCAACTTCATGAGCATGCGCTTCTCTACAATTGATACATTCTTTGTGCTGAACACATCTGCTCTCGAACAGGGAACCTTAGAAACACAAATAATAGCAAATTAATAATGGGCATGAAACAAAAGAAACAAAATACTAAATGACAGCATTTACCTGCTCCAATTTACCATTTAACAGAGTCAAAACTCTTGTTACAGATTTGAATTCAGCATAGCGGGCTATATTAGATGAAATTAGCAGATCTACTAACTCTCCTCTTGAGAAAAGCAACTAAAATGTTTAAATTATTTAGTTGTTAATATCCGCATATAAATGTATACGAGTGGAGAGTAATTAGCCAGGCTTGCCTTCGGGGCTAAATCCAAGTTGAATTTGCGATACAAAGAACGAATCTTGCTCATAGACCATTCTTTTGTTCGAGGTATTTGAGAAACATGAGGCATTCCTTCCTGTGGGGAACTAGAGACGGCATCTTCATTCTCAGATAAAGGTTTTAGGTTCTCTTCTGTAGGGCATTTATCCATTTCGCTATGAAAAGCATAAGAAAGTTATTTTATTCACCAGTAGATGCTAAATTAAGCATATCAAATAGTGCATAAAACTTACGTACTTAACGAAGATTTGGCACTCAAGGTTAGTGAAAACGTCGGTATTATACGAGCAAGAAACGAGAGATTCGCCATCCTTTAATAAATCACTATAGTTCTTGGCATTTTCATGTATGCTTGTCCTTATCCTCTATAAAATCATGAAAAAACTTCATCATTTTCCCGATAAACCTCAAATCATTAGATACGACATTTGTAACCTTTGTTTTTGTCTATAAATAATCATGGAAAAGATAAAATGTCAGCCTACACTTGTATTTTCCATCCAATGCTCCAATCCATCAAAATTAAAAGTGGCCCAATTTCCACCATAATAGTCATTCCTATAATGACGAATAAGCGTATTTTGATTTATGTAAATAGCAAAAATATGAACAACCTTCTTATTTTTAAAATACATTTCACCTATCAATATGAAGAACTTGCTTTCCATTTCTTGCATGAGCTGCGGCTAAAATGCATTCAGGCATTCCTGCAAATTAAAATGATTGAAGTTTGCTTAAAAATATTGTGTGTCGTCGGCATGCGAATTGTTGTCACGATACCACAGTTTTTCAATTGCATAGAGGGAATGAAAACAGAATTATAAACAAATTAGTTGAGTAATAATTATTTCGGATAATTATTGGCACATACATTGAAGTACTATAGCTACACATTCAAATATTGTACTTCCTGTTGGCAAAAACACAAGATTTGAAACTACAATTAATATGTTATTGTTGAAATTTGTATTAATGATGATATGATGTATACATGTAAAAAGTGTGCGTTAATCAATAGAACATCTCAACCAATGGATGCAGGAAGGTTGGAAACGTAAATCATTGAGGCTATAAAGGCGTCATTTGTTCTTTTACATGTAGCGTGCCTTAGATTTCATAGAATTAAAAGGTGCAAAATAATACAACAGTGCTGTACAAGGAGCTTAACGTAAGTGTAGTGCATACAATCCACTAGCTATAATGCATTAATTTGGTTCATCCTATAATTTTAATGGCGTTTTAATTTAGTCACAGTGAAATTTGAAACTGCATGCCTCCAAGAGGAAACTACATGTAGTTCTCTATGCACTTATCATTTAATCAGGAGTAAATCGAAATGAATTGTATTAATTATTATGCAATTGTATGATTAATAAAATAGAATAAAATAAAACACTCGAGAATGAATACGATTTAGAGATCAGCTGTGGAATAGAAGGAATCGAAATTATGAGTGTTCATAGGTTTTCATTTAAATTTGACGATGTAACTGATATGCGGACAATGCAGAAATGTGTCTTACAGCAAAATATTCTATAAAAATATCTCAATTTACCAGTTCCAATGACTATTGTATCATAATCTGACGGTAATTCGTCTCCCATTATGTCCATTTCTCCGTAATAAAATGGCGTTATAAAGTACGCTTCACGATAACTAGATGGCACTAGGTGTACGTGGACAATTCTATCGCGCTCTCTAGAAGCAGTCTAAAAAAAGAGTGGCAAATTTGAAAGCGGTATGTCCCTTGTAAAAAATATTAGAGAAATTTTATGGTTTTTTATTATTATTTGAACCATTGGTTTCTATTGTTGACTCTAAGATCATAGAAAAACCCTATTGGTTTTAACTGTTTTGAACAGCCAATACAAATAGACCTATTGTCAGTAACACAATAAAAACTAATAAAACCAAATGAATATATAATGTTCTGTGATCGAATTAAATTTTTCCACAAAATTAATTATGATGCATACTACATTGTACATGTAGTCAACAATTCCATTGGCAATTCAATTTATATTCACATAGACACAGGAATTTTCCAACTTTTAATTGAGTATTTCGAAATACATGTATACTAAGACTTATAAGATTATATCAATTTGAGGAAGGCCATAGAAACGTGCAATAATTTAAGATGCTCAGCCAAAATTTCTTCATCTTATCATACAATTTGCAATTTGGAAACAAAATGTCATTTAAAGTACGTAATAGTCTATGTACTGGATATATAGGCCTACGAATAATACGTGTATTATATACAGGTAGTGCCTACATACATGTAGTACTTTCGAAAGTTAAACTATTTGAGAAATTTTAATTGTAATTTTCGTATAAGACAATTATATATAATTATGGATTTAAATAAAATTTTAGAAATTTTCAGATTTCAAAATCGGTGAACAAGTCTGTGAAAAGCAAAATCAATCAAAAAAATGTGTTCATCTTATCATTTTTACTATCATTTCTCTGTAAAGAGTTAACTCTGAAAACTAAATTGAAATTGATTTATTTTTCGCTAAGATAACTGCATAATCCTTTACATTTTCACTCTAAAGTAATTAAGTAACACATATTTGACATTGTAGAAATTTAATCAAGATTAAGTATGATTAACAGAAACAAACTTATAGACTGCAGTCTAAACTGAAGTGTCTCTTTTTGAGACACAAGACATGTCTTTTTTTTGTCCACACTTACAAGTCGCTTGTATGTGACTTTTTTTGAGTCGCATAGAAGTGACTTATTTTTATAAAAAAAAGACACATATGATGACTTTAAAGACTGTAAAATGAGACACAAAATCGTGTCTCATTAACTTTATTACATAACAACACATATTACATAACATAATTAAATTATTACATAACGTAATTAAATTATTATATAACATGATTAAATTATTACATAACATAAATTTACATAACTGTTCTTCAGGCCAGCATTCACAAACTTTCTCTATTGATGAAGT
>JAQGCC010002105.1:0-19841 GCA_034698905.1 Xestoiulus laeticollis | reverse complement strand
AAATGCATGCTTAATTTTTTTATTAAAGGGATTGCGCATATGCCAAACAAAAGAGCAGTACATTTATTGCAAGTTATCTTAACAATTTTTCTACAATTTTGTGGGGGCTGTAATTTGTGTGGGCCCCTAGGCAGTGCCTAGTTTGCCTATATGGTAAATCCGGCACTGTGTACATGTATTTACATGTATAAGAATGGAGGATCGACTCACGGCGCCCCTCTTTACTTTCTACGGCGCACCAGGGCGCCGCGGCGCACACTTTGGGAATACCTGAGTTAGAGCATTTCCCCCTCCTCTAGTCAACTATATAGCGTTAACATTTTCACTACCCCCTCAGCTGTTGACGACATTTATGGACGACCCCATAGTAGCCTACTGTATATATTGTATAACTTCTTGAACATGCATGCACATGTATAATATACACAAAGCAATTTTTCGGAATGTACAGGGTCAGCATATCACGTGCCCCATTAGCGAGAATTTATCTAAATTGCATGCACCTGAGGAATTTGCATTTTCCCATTTACATATAAGGGACAGTCCATAAGCTACGTTGAATACAAAAGGTGGGGTGCAGGTCAACGAAAATCAACAGATGTCCTCGTGGGAGGGGATTCCGTATTTAAGTCTATATACGTAGACGTTTATTAAAATTTGGACAGCAATAACTTCATACTAGTATATTGGAAAAAATGGCATGTGGCCAAGACCAAACATAATTAAATTGCATGCCCGATAAATACTTTATGCATGCTATCAGCATACTGAATATAGTGTTTTTTATATTAATTGTTTTCATTTCACGACGAAACTTCCTTAGGACATAAAAACACCAGTCCACGTGGACTGGGTTTGAAAATCCACAAGACAATAGTCCAAAGGAGGGGGTGGGAAGAGGTTGAATTTCCCTGAAAAGTGTATGCGTAATTTATGGACGCTCCCTAAGCATTATATGCATTATTTTGACAATACACATAAAAGCCCGGGAATTTTAAGCTGATTACTTTTAAACTTTGGCTTATTGGAATTTCTTGAATAAAAAAAAAACCGGCGCATAAAACTGGAGCACAGTATGATCACCACATTGCTCGCTTCTTACATGTACATTATAACATTGTAGTTTACAGCCAACTTCGAATCAACATGCTCCTACAAACACTGTGGTCGACTTTGAGCTTTTTCGCTAAGATACCATATAGAATAATTAACAGACTTTTGATGATAAGGGGCCCAAACTGGCATTCCCCCCCTGGACCATGGATCAACTGCTTGCCCTTCTTCGGCAGCTTGCCATTGTTTTCCTTCCACCCTAGCTACTTGGTACTGACCGAAATGGCAAAAAAGTACGGCAAGATCTTCCAAATAAAATTGGGCTCGACAATGTTAATCGTGATCTGTGATCCTGATTTGCTTCGGGAAGCTTTTAACAAGGAGAGTTTTAGTGGAAGAAAATCGCCCCCGCTGATGGAGGGCATGGAACGGCAAGGTGAGCATGAAAAAGTGAATCATGTGCAATTGTTAAGCGGTGCAGGGCATGGTAACCAATTAATAATTCACCAGGTCAAAGATTTAATCACAATCAAAATTCGAAAGTAAATGCTACAGTGCAACCTGTGAATAGCGCACCCCATTGGGACCGAACCATGGGATATGCTACTTTGAGGGATGTCCTATATGAAGGTTCAGCTAAAGTGATGACCATGTGAATTAGATATTATTATCCTAATAAAGATGCACAAATGGGTATGTTGCTATTTTAAATGGTTTTTAACATAAACAAAACCGAAAAATACATATACTATGTAGTAGAAAACAAATATAATCTACGCTCGTATACAACAGCATCTACTAGTATGTGGATGTAACAATTTATACTTTATATTGGGTGTACATGCATTCACTATATTTGCAAATTAATTTATTTGACATTTATCGCCCTCATTTTTGGATTTTCCAGTGGGTGAAATTTCATTGTTGCATGCTTTGACGTACGCTCTTCGCAGGTAAAACCATGGTTTTTGTCACAAGAAACCAGTGCGCATGTCGCGCTTTGCAGGGAATACGCTATAGAATCTATAGAGACCGTTTATTTTATAAAATCGATCCATGCCGACTGCGAGGTCAGTAGTATAAATTATATAGACTGCTCTATTCGCAGGTTTCACTGTAGTATGCATGGGATTCCTAAAGACATACCTGCGATTCGCGATGTACCCGCATATAGTATATTTTTTAGAATCATTCTTGATTTTAATGAGTTCTGAATGGTATCGAAAATAAGATGTTCGATTGCAATCATTGATTCCAGAATCATCCCTGATTCATTCTAGAATGAAGTGATTCTTTAATCGCTGATAGCACTATAGCCCTATGTTTTTACCCAAAGTATATTGATCAGGATTTTGATAAAAAGAATTAGTTAAAGATATGAATTTGTGCCGTCACATATACACGTATCTAGCCTATGGTTTCTAATAGGGCCTACCAATAGTCAGACAATGAGTATTTCCTGTTCCACATCCTGCTCAAGAAGTTTGTTTACTAATGCAAACTCCAAGCAAGTTAACTCCAATACAAAGTTGCTCCTTATATACTGTATAGGTATACTCCAAGCTGAAGGTGAACTTATGCGGCATCAACGCAGCTTAATCGATCGTGTAATGTTGAATCTTACATTTCGCAACGAAGTCACACGCAAGAACTTTGTGAATCGAGCCTTCGACGCCACTGAAGACTTCATGAAAGAATTGGATAGCAGCGGTGGACAACCAATAGCTATCGAGGCAAAGCTCAACTTCACCATAGTCAACATCATCTTCGCCACTCTAGTCCGTGCCGAGTTCCAACGTGAGGACCAAGTGCTCATGTCCCTCATCCACGCCACAAGTAACAGTTTCCGAAAAAAGGAACTCATCTCCTTTGCCAACTTCATGCCCTGTCTAGCACGTTTGCCATCACAGAAGAAAAACGCAACAATTGAACAGGAAAGAAAAAATGTCTTCACGACTTATATGAGAAACATTGTTCAAAAGCACATGGAGGATTTGGATCCAGATAACGCCAAAGATCTCATCGATTCGTTCCTCTTGAAGATGGCTGATGATGATGAAATTGAAAATAGTTTTTTCACAGGTAAGCATGATGTTCTTATATATATATATATATGGCAACAGGCTCATTATAAGAATGAACCATTGAGTAAAAATGGACATATACGCACACAAATTTGTGGTTCACAATTGACATTTTAAAAACTAGAAACAAATTTTCTTCTAGTGCCACTCATTTTGCTTCACAGGAAAAATGTGGTATATGATTTAGAAATTCCTCTATAATGTTTTAAAAGACAATTCAGGCAAATAAACTGAACATGCCGTCAATGTTCACTTTTAAAACATGCTGCAAATTATGCACAACTCGCTGATTTCAATGCTTAATTCAATTCCAACCATTTTGTTCATCTATAATTGTTTAATTTTTATAGAATCTCAACTGTACGCAGTCCTTTACGATATATTTTCAACAAGTTTGGAAACTGTATCTGCTTCTATTCTTTGGTTGCTTTTGGCGATTCTTAAACATCCTCACATTCAAGATCATGTAAAATATTTTTCATCATATTTTTTAAGTTTTAGTTAACACAGCTATTGCGATTTCTTACATGCTGTAGCATATTCTATCCTTATTTTGAATTCCAGATTCAAGACGAATTAAATGAGATCGTTGATTCGTTTGAAAAACCGCGTTTGGAACAACGTCATGAAATGCCATATTTGGAAGCAACGATTTTGGAAGGACTCAGATACTTTTCAATTTTACCCATAGGTATGTTTATTTAGGTTAAATTCTGTACCACGGAAACACTTGCAAGCCCCGAGGCAGTTGTTAATTTTATATTTAATTACTTCTAGGTGTATCCCATAGTACGTTAGTCGACACAACCATTCATGGATACGATATCCCAAGCAATTCCATGGTAGTAGGATTATTCTGGAAAATTCATCATGACCCTGCACTATGGAAAAATGATCCGAACAAGTTTTGTCCTACCAACCACCTCAACGACCGGGGATTCCTCGATAAGTCGCAAGACCTGATGCCCTTTTCTACTGGATCTAGATCTTGCCTAGGTGACCACGTGGCCCTCAGTGTAATATACATCATTATATCAAACATTCTGCATAGATTCAGAATTGAAGCTGAAGATATAACTAAACTTCCTAGTTTGGATGAAAGTCTGAGAGGAGTCTATCGCAGACCCATTCCTTACAAAATTCGGTTTATCCGCCGATAATTCTAACACTCATGCATATACACTATAACGAAATAAGTTTCAACTTAATCGGAAAATGGCCAGGCATATTTGCCAGAAGATTTTTATTAATCATTGATTTTGTGTATAATACTTCCTTTTAACCAAAAATATCAACTAAAATAATTTGTGATTTAATGGCATTTGCTGTACGTGTATAAACTCAATTCCATCGTCTATATTTTTAAATTAACCCTTGCACTTTAATCTTAATTCAGACGCCTATAAAAAAGCGCTCATATTATTTTTCAAAAACTTGTGAGTGTTCTATTGCTGTAATTTTTAAATAACCATGGTTTTGCATGTATGTAAACTTAATGCAGAATATGGTAATCTTCATTTCTCATGGATATCGGAGTATGTTTACCTATATATCCATCACCAATTTAGTTTGGAATGCACGCTTATTAATTTTGTTTAACCGGTAACTTCATTTAAAAATATTAATTCCATTTCTTAAACTTGAGAAAATTACCATGTCTAGATAAATCTATATAAAACTCTTGAAAATCTTCAATGCATTAACATGCACTGTTTGAAGTGTCTTGAATGCAAATGCATGTAAATGCTCATTCAATATGAAACATTTCAGAAAATATTCCAGTTTACAGGTAATCCCATAGTGATGAACTGATGTAACGTGCTAAAGGGAATTTCCCCTATTCAACCGAATTTTTATGCAACTCCCACACTCAGACCTATACTTTAAAAAACCTGACAGAAACGGTAAGTAACATTTGAAATCTATAAGTATATTGTATGGGGTGAGGTTAATAGAGGGATTGGCACGCCTCCATTAATGCCCCGTCAACTGATTTACCTTAACGAGAACGCATTGGAAAAACATACAGTGCTAGTTGTCAATGTGGTTAACATTAAGGGAGCATTAAGGGAGGCGTGCTCAATCCCTTTAATATCCGAAAATAAAATCCTGCTGATGTTTTTATTTTCAGATATCAACATCACCCCATGCGATATACATGTAAACCATAACATACAGTTCAGATCCCCCTTAATTGGTAACAAAATCCCTCATCTTGAACGAAATAAAAATGAGATATTCTTTAAATTATTTTCCATGTGCAAGTTACATCATTTCCCAGGATTGATAAAACTAATTCAATAGTCCCCTATTGAATTCCAAATTAATCATTAACTGCAGTTTTTCTTATAACTTTTATTCTGTCTGTCATTTCAAGATTCACGGGGAATTGGACAAAGTAGTTTTTACCCAGAGACCAATAACTTTATGCGACCGCGAAAGCCATACCTTACTTACATGCAACAATTCTTGAAGGATTGAGATTTCCCTCAATTTTACCCATTGGTACGTGTTCTAATATGATTGCATTTAACTAATATTGTGTATATACACTTGTATACATGTACATGCTTTTTCCAATTCTGTTAAATAAAAATGACCACATTTTCTTCTTTTTCAGGTGTGATTCACAGTACGACTGTTCACTCCACCATTGATGACTATGACATTCCAATGGATTCCACAGTGGTTGGATTTTTCTGGAAAATCCATCATGATCCCAAGTTGTGGGCCAATCCAGACTCATTCGACCCACTGAACTATATCAATTCCAGAGGAAAATTGGAGAAATCGCGCTACCTGATGCCCTTCTCCTATGGAAGAAGGGCCTGCCTGGGCGAAGACGTAGCCCTAAACGAGCTTTTCCTCATCTTTGCTAACATATTGAACAAATTTAAAATCCTACCCGATGAAGGAACTGAACTTCCTAGTTTGCATGACAGTTTAGAAGGAGTCATTCGTTCTCCTAGACTAGCGGTCGGGGAACTTTTTTAACCATTACCCCAAAATATCTTTACGTAAGTCGATATTATCCCCCCCTTCCCCATTCTGAAAAGAAAACAATCAATGTAAATTTTAAATAAAAATTATTTATTGAATTAATTTATAATTTACATTTACATATTTATAAAAAAAGTTACATGAAAATATTAAGTATGTAATAGAGTTTATTACATACTTAATATTTTCATGTAACTTTAAATATGTAAATTTAAATATTAGAAAAATTTCCCAATTACCCAAAAAAATTACATTTTTACCCCATTTGGGGTAATTTACCCCGGTTCCCCGACCGCTGTCCTAGACCCTTCAGAATTCGTGCTGTACTTCGTAATGCCAACTAAGGTACAATTGTCAATTTTAGTTCATGTATAATGGTTACATTTGGAGTTTATTAAGATTACCAGTTGTCTTGATCTACATGTATATCAGTTAATCTTTCTTATATTAGGTCTTTCCCATTTCAATTACCTTATTAAGCACAAACTTACACTGGGTGCAATTGCATGTATTTAATATCATTGAGAAAACGTTTGGTTTCCAGAATGGCAAAACTTATTTTAAGCTATTAGCGAGATAAAGCTGCACGATTAATTACGATACGTTTACGATTACGCGTCATATACTGTCTTTTAGCGAATGGCGATGTGTCTTTTGGCACCCACGCATGCGTGTTTGCGGTTGATGACGTATTAATCTTAAGCATGTCGTATTATAATCACTCGTGCAGCTTTATCTCTCTTGTAATGTTACATTTGTTTGTTATTACACTGTATTAAAATTTTGTTTTTTATTTAAGATACAAGTCCTGAGTTATTTTTTATTGTAACAACATCAGCCTTTATGTTGCATCACAAACCCATTCTTGGTTATAACCAAGTTAAACATCTCGTTAAGGAAACTGGGGTATAATGGTGGAACAAGTGTAACTAGTGCTACTTTAATATCGTCTAAGACAAAACTGAACACTAGTGCATTCGTATAAATGATTATGTATAGAATATTGGTAACAGTTTAACAAATGATGTAGATATTCAAATTTGAAGCCCGCGCTTTTCTGGAGTGCTTACAGAATGCATCCCACTTAATGCGCAGACAGCAAGGGAGAAACAACGGCGCTTCTATAAAAGAAGAACAGACAGAAATTGCATTTTAGCCAACTTCATCACATTGTAGAGCACATATATACTACACATGAATATGCAATAGAAGACAATTATAACTAAATAATTCTTCTATAAAATTAATTCAGTAGATATTTCTTTTGTTGTAAAATAAATAGATTGGTCACGATAAATTTACGAATAGTGAAAATTTGAACATTACTATATACACTGTACATGTGTATATACTGTATTATGTAATCTTACATTTATTTTAAATTATTGACTCATGCGAAGAAGTGCTATGTGCACTTAGCAGCATTTCGACAAACTCCTGGTTATGGAACACTTAAGTTGTCACAATAGGTGTTCCGAAATACCTTATAGGGTTTTTCAGACTTTGTAATGGTGTTTGAAGTTATCAAATGGTATTTTGATTAATTAATTAATTTTGAAAAGATGAAGTATATGCATGTGATCATGTTTGAAAAAGTGGAGTCTAGCTGTGAGCTCGGATACCCAATGAAATCACTCATTTTCGGCAACAACGTCTATTGCGTCAAATCTCAAAATTCGTGATTTTTGAGTTATTGATATAGAGAAAAGGCGCATTCATCTGGTAAAGTAACATATATTGTATGTATATCTAAGCTTCTAGAATTCGTTACGAAATAGCAAATATACTACAATCGCATGTGATTGGCTTTCATTAAAATTTGAAACTTCCACCGCATGCATATGCGTCTCCTGAAAAATTGCAATTGTTTTGAGTTATGACGTTATTTGTTGCTGCAAATGGGCTACATATGTGTCAATACACATGTATATATAAATTTAAATGTGTTGTGGATCTAAAACTTATAGAGGTATATATGCACATCGTCAAATAATCATCAACGTTATTGACTGGTAATTTAAAATTTTAAAATAAAAAAAATTAAAGACTATATATGAAGTATATAAACTTCTCATTTTAAAATTGAGCAAAATGCCTATAGCATACATGTATATACACCGCATGCTGCCTCATTGCAACACCTATTTATGTAAACGGCATGAATACCATTATACTTGATCGATTTCTATACATGTATATATTCCAAACGAAATCAAAGCTCTACAATTCAATTGACCCAATTATTTATTTATTATATTTAAATGATTATGCATGAATGTTTTCAATATATGTTCACGGATGGCGCTACGATATCCAAGAATCAATAGTTAGATTATATCGTAACAATAATGCTGAAGTGTATAGCTGAATCTGTGAAGCCTTTTTTTTTTTGACTGGATGGACTTAAACAAGACGTATTATTTATTACGAGTGCAAATACTATATTACACTTGTCATAATAGGGATCAAATCTAAGCCTTTGCGTTACAGCTTTTAATCCGGGCGCACAGACGGAGGGATTTCAGAAGCTAAGTGGCCTATTGATGACAAAATGGTCCTAAACCGCTTGGGCCCTTTTATAATCTGTTTTAAACACTGTATATATCTATCTTAGCCTTCCCATCAGCTTAAACGCTGGAAATCGGCTTAAGGGACAATTTGGATTTCGCCTCTTTTATGATCTTCATAAACTTGTAAACAAACAAGATCACTTTTGTGTGGGCCACATTGAGCATGTGCAGATTAGACTAGCGAGTATTTTTACAACAAGTGGTATGGTGAATGGCAGCTAGATTAAGCCAGAATTAGCCGCGAAAAGTGCTAGAAGGAGAAAATTGTGGCACTTTCAGGTCCGGATTTATAGGCATGCAGAGACAGTGTGGTAGAGGGAGTCACATGCGTTTGTGACAGGGTGTGCATGCGCAAAGGCAACCAATTTCCAAAAAAGGCACGTTACAATGTTCAATAACATGTTACAAAGTGCTATTTTTGGGCAATTTATCGTTGGAAACTAAATTTTAATCCATAGTAAATTTAGTGTGATTTGAAAATTCTATATTTTTTTAAGCAAAGCAAAATGCAGAAATCTTTAAATATTCTTGGCTTTAAAATGTTTATATATAGTGAGAAAACAACATGAAATGTTATGTTTTTGAGAGACAATTAATTGTTAAATAATCTTAGAAAAACGTATACGGCCTATGAAAATAATTGTCTTTTGATAATATTAATGGCTGCAAATCTGTGCAGACAAAAATAAAGGAAACCGCGTGCATTAAAAGTTTATAAATTTGTCGTTTTTCGCAATTTTTTTCCCTTTAAATTATGACAATGCAGTCACAATTTTTTAATTGACTTTTGAATATACAGGGTGTTTTTGAACTCCAGGTACAAACTCAAACTGGTGTTATGGTGCGTCCACACTCCCGTTGAATGGCACGTACGATAATTCGCAAAACTTGAGGTCATGGTCCACCTCTATTTGGAGCGAATGCGGGCAATTTTACCCATAATTCCAATAAAGTCCCATAATTTATCACAAAATAATAATAAAATTAAAATTACATATATTTACAACATGCGCATGCGTGATGAAATGGAGGACTTGTAAGCCAATTCCAATGTGGATAAATGTGTCACTCTGCGTTTAGATAGGCTTAATTGCATTGACACACCTAGCAGACGGTTTTTGTTTTCTGCACCTGTACATAGGTGGCGCCATAAGGATAGGTGGCGCTTTTATCTCCGTGTGTTGGGACACACGGAGTCAATGAATCGGCGATTGCCAACTTGATTTTCGTAGCCTCAGGCTAATCGCCGTATTCGCCAAATTCACGATTAATCGTCCACACCATGTATTTTGAATATGTTCGCGAATGATCGGGGCGAGCGTACCGTCCACACATCGAAATCGTGGTCGCTCGGCGGGAGTGTGGACGCACCATCAGAGATGAGCAAGGTAATCTTTTTCACCAATGAACCTAGGGTCCAAAGGTCACTATTAAAAAGTTATAAGGCCAAATGTGTAGCTGTTACTTGGAACATTTAATGGCTTACTTGAGGTTAATTTGTGAAAAATGATTACCTTAATTGATCGACCCTAACACCATGCAGTTTGAGTTTGTACATGAGTTCAAAAACACCCTGTATATGCCTTAAAATGGACCTTTCCTGCACTTGCAAGCGTTTATACACATGTACAATAAATGCAATTCAACAGCATTTTGGACGCATGCATAAAAAATGAGTTTTGCATGTGCACTATTTAAATTAATTGTTGAATCACCTGTATTTTTTAGCATTGTGAGGTGATCCAGAGATAATAATTCATTTCGAATTTAAATAAGGTATATTCATCTTCTTTAATAATATGGATATGGACATCATGATGCGTCTTATCGCCGTTATATAAATATGGGGATATATCTTTCAAAGTAAAATCCTACAAAATCACCCTAAATATAAGATGCAAATTATTGCGAAATAATATTGTCTGCAGAGTTGCACCATATGACAATTTTAATCCTTAAATAAAAGCCCATGTGCAATATGCCAAGTTATAAAATTAATGTAAACAGACATGTCCTTAATTTTATATACGTTTATTAATATTATAATTATTACTTTTTTTCATTACCACCAAATTCTTGTTGCATGCATCATATATAAATTTGAAAATATAATTTTCAAAATGTATATAGTATACATATAGAGGATATCAAGGCCTGCAGTATATATATATATATATGTATAATACAATGCATTATAAAGCACAACAATCACGATAGAGCTTCTTTTCAGAAATGCTCCTCGCAAAACGTTAAATTCGTGTCCTATTAAAGAGATTAAGCTGTCTGGCGTTCAACGCGAACGTAAACGACAGTTTCGAATTGCATGCACGCATAGGCCTGGCTGTCAAATAGTTTACGTTCACGTTCACGTGTACGCAAACCTCGTATATACTATCATTACTATATGCATGGGGTCACTTATATACACAAGTAAACGTGGAAAAAATACATTGAAAATGACAGTGCTGTCAGATAACTTGTCCTGCGTTTACGTTGAACGCAAGACAGCTTAATCTCGCTAATTACGAGGTCGTTATATATGAGCAAGTGTGCAATTTGAAGCACGAAGTAGCCCTTATATTTATAGATAACATATTTATATATATATACATATATGGGCTATAAGGCACTGCTAATGATTAGGCGATGGCAAGATGGTCCTATTCTAATTATTCATGGCAATAGCTTTGCTTGGCGTTGCAGCCCTTGTTATCGTCGGCATGTAAATGCACCATCTGCGCCCGTGGCGTCAAGAAGCCCATTAGAAGGCACAAGAGGGCCAATGTAAACAGAGGGCGCTGCTAATGTCGCATTACGGGCGTCTGCTCCCGCGCTTTTTCTCACACCCGCGATGTTTGTGTACTTTTCATTATTACGCCCTTGTCGCTATCCAAATAAAGCAGAGTTTTCCGCTCTTCTGTGTGCTTTGCCAGAGAGATATTAAATTGATACATTACCAGGGCAAACATTTTGCTTTGGCATCCGCGAGCGTCACATGCTCTGACCCCTTTTATCGATTGGGATTGGGTCGAGGATGCCTTAATTGATCGCTGCATGGGGCGCCAACAGACAACGAGCATGTTGAAAATTTGCACATTTTAAGATTTCACGTCATTTTACACTCGAAATCATCGAGATCGGAAATGCATAGATGTGCAATAGCAAGCCATGCAAGCTGATATATAAATATCTTAACTCCTGCATGGTTGCAAGTTCATGCAGTTGAGGATGATGAAAGACAAGATGGTGGTTTTGAAGTAGTATATATACATGTATATACAATTCTTATTGATTATAATATATATATGACGACAAATGTGTCAATCTCGATTGAATCAGATTAATTATGCATGCATGCATGCATCTGTATAAAAGTCTTATAAAATGGTATAGGGTCTACCATGCACGCTTATGAGGTGTTAAATTCTTGTATAGGCAGGATTTATATCCACGGTAGTATACATGATCATAAATTATATCTAAATACCTCACATGTGATAAAAAAATTGATTACAATTTAAAGTATATGCCTTAAGTATATATACAGTGAAATCTCTATTAACGGCCACCTCTGAACAAGGGAAACCTCCGTACTATAGGACGGCCATGTTCTGTTGGAACAGAACTCCCCCCATAGGATTTTTAAACCTCCGAACAGCACCAACCTCCGAAGGGCTGTTCCAATATATATATATATATATATATATATATATATATATATATAATATAGTTATAGAATTCTATAGTTATATTTACATGGAAATTGGTTTTAAATATACATGTACCTTAATTGCGTTACGCCATCCTACCGAATTGGCAACAAATAAAATCACAAACTTGTTGACATAGGCATTCATGGAGTATAGGATTACAAATCTACTCATCGTATATATAATTCTATAGATCTTGTATACGAGTAATGCATCGTACCACTTAATCTGTTTATCATGTTTATCATGGATGGAAACCTGGACTGGGGCATCCCAGACAATATATCAGCCACTATATACATGTGTGTATATATAGAGGCCTACACAAAATAATTCTTGCAACTATAATGGAGATTATATAATACTTATTCAGAACCTATAGCTATACTATAAGAGAAGACCGCCATTTTATAAGTGGTCCACTCCAGATCCCAAATCAGGTCCGTGGAGTGGGCCATCTGCTACTAACATTGCAATTTGGACAGTCGAGGGCGCCCCCTATAGGTCAGGGTTGTCGTGCAAATGCATTGTACCATGGATATTAAACGAGGCTTGCATGCAGGATATACATGATGTATATTTGCATGCACGCATCGAAAATATGTGTGTTGTGCAGTTGTCATGCAGCACTGGAAACGAGGGCCATAATTTCCACAGCCCTATCTCAAAAATCTTGTATATTCGCATATCCATGAAAAATCGTTTTATAAACTTATATATACATTTTATTTCGATCCAAAATGAGCATGCATGCTGTACACATGCACCCCATGCCATTAAAGGATATACATGTATATTTGTTTTAACATTAATTCTTTTTTTTTTCAAAAGCTATACAGTATATGTTAAGTTTAAGAATATTTGAGTAACTATAGGGTTTTTCGTTATTTTGGAATGTATAATGTATGCCGAATGTGGGCAATTTTCGGGTGGTCACCTTTAATTAGCGTTGTTTTTTTGTTTTTTTTGTAATTTATTCTGCGTATATTAACGCAGATTTCCTGAGCTTATAAAAATGTTTCTTTTCAAATGCAGTTGTGCATGAATGCTGCAGGTTCTATTGTATAGAATGTTATATAAAACGTGAAAAAAAAAATTAAATTTTACAACAATGGTTTAACCCACCAAAATTGGCGCGGAAGAAATATAATATATGCCTATACATGTATATCATATCGCATGGTGGGGAGGTTTTCTGATTTCAACCTCCCCCCATATACAATGTATACATGTCCGTGTTTGAGAGGGTGACTGAAAAGTTGTGCACAGGTAAATCATCTCGGGTCAAGCCTAGCCTTATACACCTGACTCAGTGACCCAAATTGGCCATGAGATATTTCCAAATTATTTATAGAAGTGATGCGGAATTTTCCTTATAAACGTGTGCAACTTTCTGGTAATTGGATTTATAGAGCTGTTTGAGAGAAACTGATGTATACTATCAACGTATACATGTATACTGCATGCATGTTTTGTACTGCAAAAATGATATTCAAAATATATAATTTATAATATAGCCTGCTGCAAAGATTCTAAGTTATTTCTATAAATATATATTCATCTTATAAGGTCTATATACATCTATATACAATTCCGTGAAGTGCAGTAAAACCTGGGAAAGGGACTATATGCATGCACTTTTCATAAAAATCATTTTATACATTACACCAAAACCATATATTTGTATGCATAATACATGTAGTGCATGCAACTATTGGGGCCAACCAAAAGTTTTGACTTACTGTATATATATATATATTTTGGAGGGATAGTAGCGATGGAGTGTAGGTGATGGGGGGGGGGGGGGGGGGGGGGGGGGGGGGGGTGCAAATTTGGGTGTTTGCCCTGGGCGCCAAATTTGCACCCCCCCTACACTTCATCGCGCATATATGAATCTTGTTTTCAATCCAAGACTAACCATTATCTGTATAAAGCCTGACGAGAGGGGTAGGGAAATTTTCAGGGCTCGGGACTATAGGGACCGGACAACGAGGTATATTTTAACGAATTTCTTGAAGTTTTGAGTGTTTTATTCATATTTTTCCCTATATTTTGTTCCCAGTTTTTTTTAATATTTTTTTCCGATTGTAATGCAGGGGGCCCTTGAAACGTTTGCCGCCTTGGTTTTTGTCGGGGCCTGGTAACAATCTTTACGATGCATATATACAGGATTACTTAATTTTAACTTTGTGCATCATTTGCAATGTTTTGCGTCATGAATTAAGTAATCCTATATATATATACATATGTGACACGATATTATAAAGGATTATATTTGCCCTGACGACAAAACATTGCAAACGCATGCACAAAGTCAAAATTAAGCAATCCTATATGCATGTATACATATATGGTGCGTGCAGTGCACAGATATGGCTATGTATGCACAAATTCAAAATTTCTGATGAAGATGATTGTGCACCATCCATTTTTACAAAATATGCATTAAATATATGGTTGCCACAAAACAAATCTACACAGACGTTCGACTAATTTAATATTATATTTAATTATCATTATTGGCAAATGTTATGGACGCATACATATATAATGGGGATGAGTTCACATGCAATGTAATCGCCCCGGCTGCATAACAAAACAACGTGAGAGGCTCTCCACATACAATACCGCGCATGCGCCGTCACACCACCATCCCTTAACGCAGCCATTACCCCTCATCAGAACCCTGGATCCCAAACGAGACTCCATCTCCAAAAGCCCATTTGTGAGCACCGCCAGAGGGCGTCTAGGGATGAGGGAGGTGAAACGGGAGCCGGAGGGCGTGGTCGTCCAATAGGCGACGCTGGCGCTCCTATTGGCGGTGGGGGATGTCCATGCAGGAGACGGGTGCCGCCCCCTCTGAACATGCGTCGCAAGTACACGGGTAATAGGCAAACCCGGGGATGCCTTGCCTTTTCGTTGAATCCCGCCGATTGCGAGTGCGTGTGGGGTAAATGCACTGCTTTTAGCGCTCGTTTTTCCACCAGCCAAAACTCTCCTTCGCCCTGCAGAGCCCGGATATACGTGGTTTGGCCGCGGTGTCCATGCCAAGCAGCGAGAATTGTCGTGCGCGCGTGCAAATCCGAGTTTCCGCGGAAAACTGCCACCCGTCCTACCTTTGGACTCGCTGACGCACAGAGTGCCACCCTGCGGTAAAGCCCGCCACACGCTTTTCCGAAAGGGCTACGCCTATCCACGCCGCATATCGATTGCTAGCTGCGCGGTATAAGCACGAGGTAAGCAATTCGACCTTTTCTCGCATGCCCTGGGAACCGAGGTCACCCTGTATGCAACGCGTGCAGCTCCGAAAATGGTCATCTGATGTATGGGCCTATATAATTAGCAATGGGCTTCGATGCCGCTGTTTTCCCCCTGACAATTGACACGTGCACAGATGCTGAAACTTCATATCAAACACATGCTGGTTGTTTGGTGTTTGTATATATATACATACATATATACATATTCATGTATATATATATATATATATATACTGTCACATGTCAGTATTCTCATGTTATAGATGATGTTAATATACTTTAGCTTTAAATAAATATATGGGTTTCGGAGTTTCGCCGTGCAAGAGATCGCAACATCGTGTATATGCAACCTGCCATTTATAATTATATATCCTCCGATTGACGAAATAATGCTTATACTGTTTGTGGTTCCGAAGTTTTATAGCTTATACATGTAAACATATGTTTGCACATATGTATATACTAATAAAGATAATTGAACAAAAAAAATGTGCGTATACAAAATTGGATGTTTCCTTTACGTTAAAATAAACTTTTTAAATCGTTATTGTTAGCGATATAATTTAAAAAATATAAATGTTTAAACCTCATTTAAATCTCACGTGCGTTTTAAAAATATATTATTTTTTAAATTATCGCTATGACAATAACGATTTAAAAAGTTTATTTTAACGTATATATATAAAGGAGACATCCATTTAAAAAGTTATTGTTAATTGTATGGCACATTTTTTTATATATTATCTTTATTATTCCGGGCAGATTTGACCATTAATTGCAATAGCCATGCATGCAGTGCCCTCTTAATTTATAGCTCTTAACCTGATTGATGGACTTCTCATGCCGCGGATATACTGTTGCAGAGTCACAATTTCTTGATTTGTCATGCTGTTTGATGGCATTCAATATGGAACTCAATGAAACTTCAATTTAGGAAACTCATTCCAATATATAGTGGAATGAGTTTTTACTTGATTACATGATGCGTGCAATAATGGCTAAATTAATAAAATTTATAAATTAATAAAATAATGGCCATTTGGCATTTGCGAACAAATTAATGTATACTATGCAGATTCAATTTCGTGTACATTAGGGTGAAACATGATATAGCCCTACACGAGATGATTATATGTTTGAAAATATATAGTTCGCATTTATAATGATATTTTTATTGAATTCTTCCATCGCACCCATGCTGCATAGCACCTTTTTTATTTTTATAAATATCGTGTTTCGATAAGAATTGC
Organism: Xestoiulus laeticollis; assembly: GCA_034698905.1. NCBI lineage: Eukaryota > Metazoa > Arthropoda > Diplopoda > Julida > Julidae > Xestoiulus > Xestoiulus laeticollis. The sequence continues at coordinate 2,914 of JAQGCC010002105.1, read as the reverse complement.
ATGATGTTATCTATAAGCTACACTGCATGCATGCATGCATGCGAAACAACCTGCAGATAACCCTTGCAAACTGAATGCATGATAAATTTCAATTTGAAGTTTTTATTTTCTGATATCAACCTCCCCCAATTCGGCCCTTAATATGGGTTTGATTTTGGGCACAATTTTAACTTGATGTATATACGATGCATCCATTATGTTCCTTGCATCATGATATTAATTGTTTATCATATAATATACATTATATAGAAATTTATTTTGTCGAATCACATTGAAAAAACAACAACATGATTTTGCATGCATGTGTAGCATTTTCTCCCAATAAAAACAGCAGTAAATTTGTGTTAAGGAGCTGCTCACTTCGAATCCCCATGACACATGATATTTAGCCAAGGGCCACGGATGAGGTTTCGTGGAAAAATAAACAATCTTGAAAGGGGTCGATATAGTCCCTGTTCCCTCTATCACATGCAGGCTGTGAACTTGACGACCTAATCCAGCTCCATCCCTGTTGAACAAATAGATTTATCAATTTTATCCATGATATGTTTCACTTTGAATATCATGAATATGCCCATCTGTTCTACATTAGCAACCCCATATACATGTAGACCTCGTCCTAATTTGCGAGGAAAAACTTGAATTGACTGCCATAAGCGATGTCTATATATGAAATATACATGCTTATATATACTGAATGCTTAAAGCATTATATACATTTTACATATCTATATTTATGAATTTAAATCCTATATATAAGTATATATATTGGTGTATACGGAACATCTAAACCAGGGCTAATCGCGTAAATTTTGCTTAGATTTGGCAATAGGCAAATAAATATGTTTTATAAATGCTTGACATTTTGAATGTACTGCATGCATATATATAAGCATGTTTATAAGTATATATAGGTCAGGTTTTCTTCAACAATGGAGGAGAGTTCAAATTCATTATAAGAATTAATAAAGGAGATATATTGTATATATATAATGTATATGATTCGCAATAAATTATATATGTCGATTTCTGTAAAATGTTATAGTGGCATTATATATATACATGTATATCATATCAAAAAATCAAAAACATGCACATGAGGCATGACTATACCATTCATGGCATCTGATGATCGAAGATAATATAACTGTATAACAATTAGAATTTGGATAAAACAAAAATCCTCTTCATGCAATTAGCAATCTGCATGCACAAAGTGTATGTGTATATACTTATATACAAAATAACCAAAATTAATATACATGTTTCATGCTAAAATTAATGTATATGTATCTCAAATACAGTAAGTATATATACGTATTTACTGTATATGAATGACTGATTAGACCTCAAATTATACTGAATAATATGTACAAGACAGCTTCATATATTGCGAACCATGTGACATCTGCAATATAATATGCATCAATGATGAGGTCCCTTTTATATATCTCACCATGCAGAGGGATATAATGTTCTACTCCCTTTAATAGTCTTTTTTCCCCAATTCACAACAGCACTTGCTCATCGTTTTTGCGGTTATTGCTGACAATGTGAATGTGCGCCATTTTTATGCACCCGTGCACGCAATTAAATTCTTTCATGCATGCTTTGATGTTTATTGTAGTCTATCAAAGTGTATAGGTCTATAGTACCTAAAATATCATATTCTTCGATATAGTTGGGGGTCCATCGGCTATTTTTGCATGCTTGGCGTATATATAATGCAGTCTGCACAAAAGTACATGTGCATATATGCAGTCTGCATGTTTTCGAATCGAACCCCACTATAAACCGACCATTCACATATAAAGCATGACGCCAACTGTTTCTTAAATTGCTCCGAATTTTGCTTTAAATATATAATTATCTCTCAATAATGCATGGACACGCACCTTTGAATTTTTCTTCATTACTAGTACTTTGATTGTATACAGTATATTATAACTTATCTTTGAATATCAGCACTTATAGTGCATGACTCGAAAATGACCGCTTTAATTGTAGCGTCTCAATTTCATATTACATGTATTGGATAATAAATAAGGTATACAGTAAAACCTGATAAAGTAACCACCTCTGCATATATATTTATATAGTGACCACTTTTCAAAAATTGCATGGTTTATAAGAGGATGTATAATACCAATGGACATGCAAATCTGCATGCCGGAGTATACGTGCACATGTGCATATATTATAAAGGTGCTACAAAATTGGATGTCTCCTTTTCATTAAAAGAAACTTTTTAAATCGCTATTATCAGCGATATATACAGGTATAAAATCTAAAAAAAAAATATTTTAACTGAATTCACTGCAAATACATGTATAATGATGTCTTATTTTAATCCATCACTATATATAATAGAGGGATTGTCAGGTAAAAAACAGTGTTGCTAATGTCATCAAGATTAAAGGAAACGTGGTCAATCCCTCTATAGAGGGATTTTTTTTGCCAATGCGCATGCGTGGGGACGACTTTAATGGGGTTGTGGTTGAATAGACACGACAATTTCATTATAGCTTAACGTGACACCACAACGTCTTTGAGGAGCATAACGACTTTTACGGTGCATAACTTATTAATGCGCATGCGCAATAGTGTGTTTATCGTTCACGTTAAGATTAAGGAACCTGACAATCAATCTATTGTCTTTATCATGTAACGTTAATTTAATATCTCACGTGTGTAATTAAAATAGATTTTAGAACTAAAAATCTATTTTTAGAAACAAAGTTAAACCAAGTATACCTCTTAAGCTGGGTATCCACCAAGCTCCTCATGATACGGTATCAATGTTGCACAAACAAATTTGCCAAAAAGTTTGCTCACCAACAGTGTTTTCGCAAACTTATGACGCGTTTTTGAGGCTTCAAAAATGATACTCGGACTCATTTCCACGATCGCTCGG
>JAQGCC010002104.1:0-19878 GCA_034698905.1 Xestoiulus laeticollis | reverse complement strand
AATTTTGATCATGCAGTAGCTACAAAAATACTGCATTTTTATCAATTTTTATTTTTGTATTATAACAAATAGTTTTTATTAAAAGTATGTCTTACAATTTCCCCATAGCAAAACATGCAGTTCAGTTCCCCCTTAAGCATGACCTAAATTTACTACTGCGCATGCACGAGGTTAATGCTCAAACCTCATAAAACAAATTTTTACTTGCTCAGTTGTCTGAGCACCCTTATTATGAGTCATGTTATATTATATAAGAAAAATTTGAGCATAAACAGAAATTTCTCAAGAAAATCATGAAATATATGAAAAATAATAATAAAAAACATGAACAGCGTGGCAAAATAACATAAGGGTGTAGAATAATTTTGGCTATAATAAAACGATTTTGTTTGAATTGACCAGAACAAATATAGGAACGGACCTTACTTTAAAAAATGTCCCTCGCAAAACGAAAATTCAATTTGGGTATCACATGTCATCTAACACATTGCTCATATTAAAAGCTGTGGGAAGGCTTTCAATCAACATCAAAACATAACATAATAACAACACAACATTCAAATATCAAGAGTGCCACACCCACACCCTGACAAAAGTATGACTCATGTCTGCTTTTGACGTCAGTGTCAATGACGTACTTACTCCCATCTAAATTCTAGGAAATAAAAGAAATCACGTCCTACCCGTCGTCCACCTACGTCAAATTGTGACGTCAACCCTTTCGTTCCAATGACGTCACCAGGTAGCGAGTCAAGAAACTTTAGAAATGATCCTTCCCAAACTCAACTCTTGTCTCGTATACATCACTGCGGCAAAAATCGATTGGCTCTAATAAATTAACGAAATATGGTAGTGGATATTAAAGATGACGACGATGCAGGGGTATCGATTATGACAGAAATGGGGGTGATGAGCACTTATAAACTGGTTTAGAATATGCAAAAGGGGAGACTCATAGGGATACTGTGTCACATTAGAGTTTAGCACGAGGGACTAATATGAGCCAAGTGTAAACAAGGTTCAATTAGTAAAAGTTATTTGGACGGAAAGGGGTTGGGGAGGAATGTAAACTACCTACTCGTTTTAAGTATGTAATAAACGGAAAACAGAAAATGGGTGGTTACCTGACCGTAATTTGTTGCATGCTAAGCAACAGAAAATCTATAAATTTAATTTGCGAAGAATGACTGTCATCTGAGCATTTTTCTATGAAATTATACCCATGGGACGGTCACCATTGATGTCCAGATTTGATCAAGTTGACCTGAGAAAGTTAAGGCCATATCTAACTTGACAAACGTTTTTTCCGCATGTCTTGTTCCAAAACGAAAATGGACAGACACTTTTGCCCCTTAAAGTAGGCAAACACTGGTTGCATTGAAGCACTGCAGGTAACGTAGAAAGTTAGTGACCTAATTCCACTTAGGTCACAAATATATTTTCAGTTGAAACTATTAATGTTAAACTAATATTAATATCCTAATCTAAACTTGACTATCGTTTTTTTTTCCAATGTTCCAAAACGATTGCACGAAATAGTGAATTACCCTTGCCCCTAAAAGTAGGCAAACACTGGTTGCATCGAAGCACTACAGGTAAAGTAGAATGTAAATTGCCAATATAATGACCATAAATGGCTAATATATTTTCAACTGTAACTTTGAATGTGAAACTAATATTGATATCCTAATATCACTTGGAAAAACGTTTTTTTCCGCATGTCATGTTCCAAAACGATTGTACGAATATGTGCAGACCCTTAATGTAGGCAATCACTGGTTGCATCGAAGCACTGCAGCTAAAGTAGAAAGTTCGTGACCTAATTCAACTTGGATTACAGATATATTTTAAGTTTGTAATCAAGGATGTTAAGCTGATATGATACAAAATAGTCAATATTTTAAGTGCTGAAGGATAAAACTCGCTTCGTAGAAATGGAAACAACGCTGGATCAATACAATTATTTGAAGTCATTCGATGCTATATTTCAAGGTTGTCTTGTGAGTCTTGAAATATAACTTTTTCTATAAAATTTACTGCATATACAATTGTACTCCTATGGCCGGTTTTACCAACGCTGGTAAAATCTGTGGTCAAGTAACCTGTAGTCAAACTTTGACCTCCCGGTCAGTTGTTTGGGTTTTACCAACTGAACTTTGTTGGTAAAACTGAATCGGAGGTCAAACTGTGGTCAACTGCAGTTTGACCAGAGGTTAAGTTTACCCTTCGTTGGTAAAACGGGCCATAAGACTGCTAACTTTTAGACTTGCAAAAGGTACATCATCAGTTTAAATCATCGTCGTCCTTGAAATTATTGAAAACGGAACTAGATCTACATGTAAACTAAATGCCCTAGACACTACGCCTTCTATTGCATGCTTGAACATTTAAGCCAGTGGGTTTTGGACATTATCCTTTTCACTGGCATTACCCACGCCGTTTGCTTCTGGGCATTTAAATGCGGCATGGAGGCGGTCGTGGGAGTTTAATATGCCACACTGGGGCGTTTGGAAAACCGCTCGTAATGCTCATCGAGGGAAAATTTCACACAGCAAATGATAGATGTACCCGGAATTATGCTTTTGTTAGGTTATCGGAAAACATCACTCAATTTTATAGCTAATCAAAGCGTTCGTTTTTGAAGGTTGACTAGTAGATAGTGGATATCTACAATTATTATCCTATCAAATGGTGTGACAATGGTAATTAATGTATATCAGGCTTTAACCATAATATTTATGTTCTCAACACTTGTAATAAAGATATTGGGTTGCTAAAACTTGATGAAGTTAATATCGTTACTTTTGAACTCTTGAAGCATTAAAAAAGCGGAAATTTTACATTTTTGGTTAAGTAGCCGTCTCTATGGAGCACATGCTTTATTATTTCCATTAAAAATATCTGCAGGGAACTTGGAAACTTGACAGATTTTAAAATTAATCCGAAATCGTTAGCGTCACAGTATCTGCCTTACACACACAAATTGCTACGGTATTTTATTAGAATACTTTAAAACTTAAAATACCCCTAGGCGAAATAAATATACTGATAATTTGAATATTGCTATCAGTTTGTTATTATACTGGTGTCAGACAAACAGTTCAGATTTATCAGAGTAGTATAATGATGAAACTATACTTTACACTGATATTGGTATGGGATATACTGGCATCCATTAAACATTGCATACTGATGCTACTATGGTGTACTGATACTAGTATAACTAATCAATATCAGCATGACTATACTGATGTAAGTCTACAATTGTAGTTCATACTGCTATTGGTTGGCATCAGTCAAACATTGCCTACTGATGTCACAATGCTTTACTGATACCATTACAGCTAATATCAGCTAATATCACTATAAAATTTACTGATATTTACTGATAAGGAATTTAATAATTTGTACTTGATAACTGTAGTATTTTTTTTAAGTCAAAACTTTAAAATTTGTAAAAATGTAAACCGTTTTAATTTGTAATAAAGTTAACTGTTCTGATTTGCAAATATGTTGGCTCAACTTATCACTAACTAAAACAACGACTTTTTGGACAAACCCCATATATTTTCAGTAAATTAGACTGCTTCAATAAACGATGTTAATGCCATAGAATACTTGTTGGGAAAAATATGAAAACCTATTTGATTCGTGCTGATAAATAAATATTCATGTATTTAAAAACTCCAAACACACGTATTCCAAAATGCAAACGTTAAATTGTAGTACAATATCGAGAATTAAATCTCTTCAATTGTTATCAACAATGATGCAACGTTGATGAAACACCATCTCATTCAATAAAGCCCTTAAGTGTTCTGGTGTTCACGACCCAGACATTTTCACGTGGAAACCCATTCACACACGTCTCCATGGCAACCACATATCCGATATTTTGCAAATATGGCCGAAACTTTTGAATTAAACTGTAATATGCGTTGGGGGATTCAAATGTTTGACTTAAAGGTGCGAGATCGTGGAAAGGATGTGCAATGTGACTACCTGCCTTTAAAGCAGGTAGTCTGGGATACAATATTATTCAATTAGCAAAAAACACTGGAATTCTTTTAATATAAATATTGCCATCGACTTTCATCTCCCATTCAAACTTGAGCATATCTACCCATAAAATTTAAAAATCAACTATGCATCACGAATAACAAATAGGCTGACATTTCCGCATTTATTCCAGCATGCATGACCGCAAGCGTGAATAAATGGGTATACAAAATTACTCCGATGGCTAATTAATATCCAAAGATTAGTAATAATGCTCCACCGGCAAACAATTACATTGCGTCAAAAGCGTTGAAAGGTGCATGCAGAAAATTAGCCGGAATAATTAATTGAAAATCAAGCACTGTTAATGCATTTTATAATTTCCGCATTATGGCTGAGAACCAACGTGGCATAATTCCTATTAATCAAGCCAGATCGATATCATACAAATTTCCCTCGCTATTTTGGTCCCTTTGATATAGGAATAGGTAAAGAGGTAATCATTTTGAAATAAATTGCTTGCTAGGATTTATTGAAAACATTTTTGTTCCAGTTTCTGGTCCTGACTAAAATGTCTATGCCTTTCATGAATTAGCCTCTCAGTATAGCAAACGCTCTGTATAACGAATGATACGAATGACCCCTTCACTTTCCCAAAATACTAAATGACTGTTTATAACGGCAATGTCGTAGGCCATAGACAAAGACAATCCTGTTGTGACCAAGATCCATATTTTCATTGATTTTAAGGATAGGTTCTAAATGTTAATATCATAAAACAATATAACACTTATTTAAGGAGTACTCAAAATACTGCAAAAATATTCCGCAAGCAGCTTTAGTGTGTAGACTCTATCCAGCATTTGGAAATACATGCAAATTTTAAATTTCTGGTGTTTAATAAAAGGCAGAAAAGAGAAGGTCGGGGATAAAAAAAAAACCTGTCATTTCAGTAGTTAAAATCTAATTGAAGTGAAAAAATGTGTAAAAACAGATCTCTCAATATAACGAAAGTAACATCCATCCCCTTGGCGTTCGTTATATCGAGAGCCGACTGAAAATATAAGATTTTCCCTAGAACCTACATTACAACGGAATTCAAATTCAATACTGTAGTTTACTAGGATAAATGGCAAAAATTTCTGATAACGTATGGAATAAATATAAAATAACGAAACTAATTTTTAAAAAAAGCATTCAGCTCTATTTTTTGTCTACAAATAGAAATAAACAGGTACCAAAACCAAACTTTTAGTTTTACCAAAGAAATCGATAATCGGAGAGTAAGATAAAAGGTAAGCTGAACACGTATTGCACAAGCCCCACCAGTAACAACACCATCTTGACCTGTCCAATAATCAAATCATGTATATTGTGACTAGCAAAAAATGCCAAGGAACACTTTACATTGAGGGGGTACTCATTTCCTTCCACTCATAAGATTACCCAAAGATGTCCTCAGGGACACCAACAACGTCAATATGACGTCATTTAACCTGGAACTGTACAATTTAAGTGTGTGTAAACAAGTTTAGGTAGAGAATCTCCATTTCCTTTCAGGCATTTAGTTGGTAATGCAAACATGGAAATACTTGTCACTCCCTCTGGACGGGGGCGACATCATTTCCTTTTCGAGGCGACGAAGTAAGAAAATTTAATTCACTCTCTCTTATTCATTCATTATTTCATCTGGATGCAATTTGGTTTAAGTGAACAACAGACCTTTTTGTCGATTTCGGAAAATAGTATTTGTGCTGGAAAACGTGTTTTAGTGAGGCACATTCAAAAGCGGCAGTCCCAATTTTGTTCGAAGCCGAGGGATAACCGAAAAGTGATTTGAAACCCGCTAACTCGGAAAAAAATGTTATGGTATTTCAGTATAGATTGCAGGGACCTCTTAGTATAACGAACGCTTGATATAACGCACGAATATCCCATTAAGGGGAAACTGAACTGCATGTTTTGCTATGGGGAAATTTTAAAACATACTTTAAAAAAAACTACTTGTTAACCTTAGTTTTTATTTTTTTAAAAATTCCCTATAAATGGGAAAATTATGAAATTTTGATCATGCAGTAGCTACAAAAATATTGCATTTTTATCAATTTTTATTTTTGTATTATAACAAGTAGGTTTTTTTTAAAGTATGTTTTAAAATTTCCCCATAGGAAAACATGCAGTTTAGTTCCCCCTTAACTAGATTACAGAATGACTTTTACGGCTGCACACTTTGTGATTGCAGCACCCCCAAGCAACGTGAACAATGGAGTTTTGTTCACGTCATAGTTGTCAGCTAGTGACGTCAAAATTTGTCCGTAAGGCTGTACCATAAGAAAAACGTGCAAATGTGAAGCGGCCTTAAGGAGTAACATTTCGGGATCATAGACCCCCTTGTTTATCCTTGGCTATAGAAAAGTATTTGTGGAAAATTTGGGAACAATTGGGTGAGTGGATCAAAAGTTTATGTAACACATACCAGTCTTCCACATTTATACATATACAGCTTTGATAGACATTTGCAGTGACGAGTTTATTTTATCATCTCACATTTCAGTTCTGTGTCTTTGAGTATAGCCTTATATCACTATTTTGGAAGTAGATTCATTCACGAAAAATATATATTGCAACCGGTCAAGAGGCGATCTAGATCAAAAGGAAAAATGTTTCCAGAAAACGGCGCTTCTACCAAGGCCCATATGCCAGTTTAACTATAAGGTTAACCCTCTTTTTGCAATAGAGCTGACGCCTGTAAATGGACCTTTGTAGGAGCGCTATGGTTGGAAATCAATTCATACAATTTTGTTTCAGAAAATTTGTTCTTTCGATGGAGTCTATATATGTATTTCTGCATTTTCTGGAAATATTTTTATGAAGAAAACTTTTGCTTGCAACTTTTGTTTCATGTTTCTTGTTTTTGTTGCAAAGATTTGTGTGGTGGATAATGGGCTTGAGCATAACAATTCAGCACATGCTAAATGAAAAGAGTTATGAAAAAAAAGCTGTGAATACATCTACATGTATCTCACTAACTTTTTTTTTTAATTTGAGATAACCTACATCTTTTATTCATAAGTGCTTTCAATATTTCAGGAATACTTCAGGAACCTAAAACACGACATCCAATTTGTAACCTATATCTAAAGCTACATGTAATTCATGGACAAAAGGCCTTTTTTTCTTAGTATGAATAGGGATCAATCTTCAGCAAATCATCACAAATTCTTCTAAAACGCTGCCGCATAATTTTTGTATAGCATGCTGTTTTGTACATTCAGTACACGAGCCCACACAATATCCACCCACACGCTATCAAAAGCCATTCTCGTCCATTTAAAAATGAAGCAGCGAGCCATGTACCAATTTCATTCAACATTTTTTTATATGCTTCTCCTCAATTTGCTTCCCAAAATCCAATCAAGCATTTCTAAGCGGCTCCACATGCGCCTAGCATAGAAAATTATCGATTTTCTGTACTATGGTAGTTAGAAGGTGTAGTAAGCGAGTGGCTTTGTTTCAATTTCTCGCGAATTTTGCTCCTATTTCGTCTTATCCATCGGTGAAACATTTGATTACATTTTTTCCTTTTAAATTTTTAACTATATAGGAAACACGTCGAAAAACTTCCGCTATAATATTAGATTTTATACTTTATAGAGTACGTTTGCAGGACTAAAAATGTATTTTTCATAGTTACTTTTCATCTATACTATTTAGAATTTTATTTTTAAACGTGATACGTGCTTTTTATAAAGTTTACCATTATCTATTTTTAATTATAAACTCGAAATTGCTTTACAATGCATTGTTTAAATATGTACAGTGTATATACTGTATTAGTGTGTGCAAAGTACACGTATAAACATTTTACATTGTACAGAGCTAATTACAGACTTAATTTAATGAATAAAATGTAGAAAATGGTTTATTGTTTTCTGAAGTTATTAATTTTTTATCAATTTTTGCTCCTAAATAGCGCTTTTTTCCCTTAATTTAGAATTGTATATAAAATGGTATACTTTTCTCCCATGTTTTGCATAAGTGAACATGTTACACAATCATTTTTTACACTATGTGCATGGCGTGAAAAAAATTAAGGACTGTAAAACATTGAATTGTCAGGGGAATTAGATGGACCTGGAAAAGTCAAAGAAAAGTGATTTATTTTGTAAAAGTCAGGGAAATACAAAATAAACATGACATTTGTTTTTTCTCATAGGAAGTTATTTGTTATCTCAAAGGTCAAGAGATTGCACACATGGTCAACCCTGCATCTATAGAAATGGGGAATTCCCATTTTAACTCATTTAAACATCATTATTTACGTAGTAGCCTATACTATTATCTTATTTTACACGTTTTGTAAACAAAAAGTATCCTTTGGTCTACTTTAATTATAAAAATATTTGCTCACCTTACAATTAAAAATTTATTTTAATTAACTAGGAGTTGCATTTCAGATAATAATTTTCTGAATTTCCTATGAAAATGACTTTGCAATAGTAGTTGGTGTGACACCTTTATGGTCATTTGTAGAATATAGTAAATTGAGATCTAAAACAACCTATGTGATCAATGTACATGTATGTTATATATTGTAATTTTTGAAGAGCTTGAACGGTCAGAGAAAATTTTAAAAAGTCAAGGAAGCTGAAAATTTCATTTCTTTGGGAACCCTGAAAACAGAGTTGGGTGAACAGGGTTTGAAAAGTGCAGAATAAAGAATTTATGGACAAATATAGATGTTCACCCAAAATTGTATCGGTGCTCAACAAAGATAACAAAGAGGACTGAATTTGACTTCGGAAAGAAAACGTGAAAAATCACGTGGGAAGATGTAAACCAAATCATAAATTGATGTTTGGTGCTGTGGCTTCATTCTTACACCACTTTTTTTCTACATTCAAACCCCAGCTGACTCGTATTTTTTTGTCACGTATTATACTTCCTTTCTGAAAAATTTCAAATGTCTTATCTTTCGATTTGTTGGCCTTTACTTTGAAAATAAATAAATTCGTCTTGTCTACACTGCGTCGCCACGGCAACAGTTAAATCCACCGATGAAGTGTTAAACCCCACCACCCGGGCCGGGTCTCGTTCCCGCCTTAATCCCCGCTCGGCTCCCATCTTCCTTCATTCTCCAAAGGCAAAATCCCACATCCAATTTTTTTATTATTTTTTTTTTCTTTCTTGAAGCAAACTGCCAATTCCATTACCATAAATTTGGGAATAAAAATATTCACTAACGGCATCTCTAAACCAAATACCAAAAATCAAATATTTTCAGAAGTAAGCAGGGATTATCAATAGTCTTGAAAATCTCAAGACAACTAGAAAAATTGCATGTATCTAAATTCGATGAAATAAAACGATGAAATTCCTCGATGAAAGCTCACATTTGGAGTGCCAATATTTCAAAAACTACTCTTGTTCAATTTATAATTAATTAATCACAAAATGTCATGCAAATCTACCTTTACCTGCAACAGCCCCTGCCATTTCAGTAGGTGTATTTCCCTGCATAACACACTTGCTAGCAGTGTTTGCCCCCCATTTTCTTTAAGGATGACCTAAAACAGCAAACATTTAAAAAAAATAATAAGTAAGAATTAAAATCCCATTTTAAGATTATATCTATAAAGTAATTACAGTATTTATGGGTAACAAAAATAGGCTTAACTAAAATCTTAGTCATGGTTCATCCCTAGCGATTTCGGCATATGAAATAAAGAGATAAAATAAAGCATTTCCAATGCTTATTTTTATTGTGATGCCAAAATAAGCTGATTAAAACCTACGTAATAGTCTAATACAGGAATGTGCTCCATCCCATCGTAAGCACTTTGAAAAAGCACCAACACTATGGTCAACTTGACACTGCACGTAACTATGACAACTACGTAGCATTGTCATTGCTGAACAGGAAGATTTGTGAAGGGGAATTCAAAAAGGTAATGCACAATTTTATTACATATTTTATTCATAAATCCCCTCTTTAAGCATGAGTATTGAAAAAAAAGCAAGTATGGATTGTACTCTGCTGTACATGTAGGTAAAGGAAGGTATTAGGCTATTGGTAATTTGGAACGTTTCAAATTTGCATGCAATTAAAATTTGAATTTGAATTTAGATGCATATCTATCTATTCAAGGTACCCTAAATGGCGGATGAGTTTCAATTCAGCATCAACAAAGACCTAAGAGGCAAGCAAACCCCATTAGAACGCAGATGCTACTTATCGCTCCATGCTTTATAGGTAGCGAGAGCGCTTAGCTTATGCTACAAACGATATTTGCATTTTTGAAGGAGAAGTGTTAAAATTTCAGGATTGCTAACCTCCCTATGTCCTACACAGGGTTGACCCCACCACTCTGCAAAGGTTTAACGTAGCTATTCTCATTAATGTGGTCGTTTTGGATTTAACACATGCACACACACCCACATGTATACAGATATAAACGCGAAAAATGGATCTTATTTTAAGATACAATGTATTTCGATTTGCAGTGTTAATACATGTACATGCATGTAAGGGTAAAAAGAGCGTAGAGCATAGAGTAGCATGGAGCATGGCATGGCATGGCCTTGAAATGCAGTGTTTCGACTTGTTTCCCAATGGCGGAAATTTTCGATTGCCCAATCGAAACGCTACATTTCAAGACCATGTTATTCCATGCTCTATGCAGTTTTTACCCTATGGTAATTATAAGAACAGTTTAAGGGCATGAAATAGCATGAGGCATGGCATGATCTTAATGTTGCATTTCGACCGGGCAATCAGAAAATCCCGTCATCGGGAAACCAATCGGAACGCTACATTTAAGATAATGCCTTTCATCATGCTATACCAATTAAATAACAGCGTGGAGCATGGGAGAATAAGCATAGGAATGAATTCTTGAAATCAGCGGTTTGAGTGGGAAATCAAAAATTCCCGCCACTGGAAATCCAATCAAAACGCTGATTTCAGGAATTCATTCCTATGCTTATTCTCCCATGCTCCACGCTGTTCTTACCCTTAGTATACCAACATTTATTTCCAATGCATGGCACCCAAAATTTCAGTGTCCAAAGGTGGATCTGGTTCTTCAATATCCTGTTATTAGCAAAGTAGGCTGCTCATCTTGGGTCCTATTATGGATTCCGTTAACAATGACTTATCAGTAAAGATTATGACGAAATCGCACGAAATTAGATTAATAAATGAGCATTAAGTGCTCGCCCAGAGAATAAATATGCCATAAAAGATTCCCAAGCAGGGTGTCACTTTTATTCATCTAGATTCGAAGAAAAGAGGCAAGCAACACTACTAAGCTTCCGACTTCATAATGAAAATACCATTCGCGCTATTTGCAGCAATAAAGCATTTTGCCCCCATTTTCATTACCACCCCACCAACCTTTATCTTTATTATTAAACATTTGCAGAGAAATTAAGAGGGGTTCTTAGACACAACACGTACATGCAGCATTACGCATTGACTTCAATTTTTAATATTCTAGAAAATCGTTTACATATCTACATGTACGTGCTCGTCTTTGCATGACGAGCGACTATTGATTTAAAGGCAGTCCATAAAACGCGGAATCAGAGATATTTTCCAGAATGGGCCTTGATTTGGTTTGCAAAAAAAAACATTGTATAACAACTAGTGCTCCATAGAACATTGTACATATCTTTGGTTAATAATTTTGCACATTAACTCCGTTATTCTACTTTTTACTATAAAACAATACTATGATATGGCTGTTATAAATGATTCTCACACAAATGAAATTTTCAACTTTCCTGACTTTTCCAGATTTTTAAATTTTTCCTGACCATCGTGACGTTTGGGAATTTAAAACTATGACAATGCGCCTAAAATCTTCTTGCATTGTTGCTCAAAGTTGTTTTAGAGCACAAACTACTATTAAAATTTTTTCCTTATCATATCTGAATTAAGTCATAATTAATTATGATAAATTTTTAATTAGGAGGTAAACTAATATTCGTGCGATTACGATTAGATGATAAAACGTATTTGAACCTCATATATCGATTTTTTATTATTCATTGTGTTTGAGGGGCAGAGTCCCTAAGATGTAAAATGCGCCCTAACTATGATAAAATGATGGGAAAATGAGGCTACATATTATGATAAATAATTTGATAAATGAGGTGAAATGGGTGATAAATGAGATGATAACGATGTTTATTTACGTCATATGATGTTAAAAAGAGTTAGAAGGGAAATTAATAGAAGGGATAATTACAATAAATAAATAAAAATTCCCCATATGATTTTTAAGCTAATTAATAACTGGCTATTTCCAGCCAAATGTAACAATTATGTTGAATTTTTCTAACACTTGCAAATTTTCCAGGTCTGTGGTGACCCGGACAATTTAACTGATTTTATTCCCAAAAAAGATGCACGTTGGGAACATCCCTCGCATCACAGACGTAAACACGAGTGTATGTAAATTAACGGTTGCCTACAGCGAGTCGTTTGAGGAGGGAAGCTTAACATTTTTAAAAGAGAGAAGAGTCGCTGAATAATAGCTGAATATAAAGTGGGATCATGATATCTTGTGGTGAAATTCACATGTTCAATGATATAGGTGTACATGAACACAAAAAACTCGAATAGCTGGATGCAGGGATAGGGAGGGGCATTCATTAAAACCTAAGCTGGGTTGGCAAGAAAGAACGTAGGATTAGAGGTAGTGGCTCACTACGTCATAATGCTCCTTGGTGGAGAAAGGTTTTGCGGAAATAAGAAAAGGGGATTATGTCTAGAAAGAACAGATAAGTATTGTAAAAAGCCATCATTCACAGACCAGGGTCACTCAAAATTAAAGCATGTTTTGCAAAAAAACAAAAAAATCCCCTTTATTTTGAATGAAATGCTTTCAACCGTCTAGAAACCAGAAATATATTTTTTATATTGTGAAGTGCTATTTTTTACCCAAATACTTCCTTTCCACATACAAGTATATTGTTAGATAATACGTGTCTAAAAATGCCCCACAATTTGGTCATTTTAAAACTTGAAATTCGAATTCAGATTGCGCGATCGAAAACAATGAAGAAAACCTCTC
Source organism: Xestoiulus laeticollis (assembly GCA_034698905.1). Classification (NCBI taxonomy): domain Eukaryota; kingdom Metazoa; phylum Arthropoda; class Diplopoda; order Julida; family Julidae; genus Xestoiulus; species Xestoiulus laeticollis. The sequence goes on along the minus strand of JAQGCC010002104.1, from coordinate 6,799 downwards.
GTGACTAAATACAGTAGAACCTGTCTAAAATAATACTCTTTGGCCAGGATGTTATTTTAGACAGGATATTATTTCAGTTAGGATCATCTGTAAACATGGTACAGTGTATACAGCTTCAAAATAGGGAATTTCCCGTCACAAGTCATTATAGCTATTGGTTGACACTATTTACACAGTAGCAAAATAGGTAATTTCCCTGTTTTTTCAATCCTTACATGTATTGATGAGTCAGTAGTTATTGGGTATCACAAGCAATGTTTAATTGCATTGCATTTCCCTGCCATTTTCGAATCTATGTTTGATATTTTTAATTCTATGTTGCAGTTCCATTGTTGATATTTCCTAATATCATAGGGAACAATAAAAAATATTAAATAACACTTTATGGAGCTTTATTCATGGGTCCCAAGTCGAGAGCAGCACATTTAATTATATTAGAGAAGATGTTATTTTACACAGGATTATTTTAGACAGTAGGTTTTTGCAAAGCAAAACATTTTTCGTTTAATTAAGTTTCTCGTACTGTAAATATAAAAACAGATGAAATTCAGAAAATGATTTACCATTTTACGGTGCTCTTTATTTTATCACCAAAAATGAGTTTAATCAATTTGTCCGTTTTTTTTTGGCGTTGATTTCGATAGAACTCGTGACAGAAGAGACTAATAAAATCATGCATTAATTATTAGCAGAAAAATAACTTGCCAATTTTTTTTGCAATTTCTCCAAGAGACAACATTATCATTAAATGTATTATTGATGAAATAATGATGTCATGAGAGGCGGCGCTACATCTACTGTATAATTAAGCTGATCTTTATTAAGCATAATCTATATGTTTCATTATGCGTATTAACTTACTGTTTAATTTTAAATGCTCGTATTATTAATTAACCATTTCAATGCTTGTAATACCAATTTTTTTGACGAAGGCGTGGACAGAACTGACATTTACCATAAATATCTTTCCTTCATTGATTATAATAGAAACACCAACTACATGGAATGGTGCTTTCATACTACCTATTACAGTAATAATGTAGAACCAAAATACTAACTGTATCAAAAGTCAAGCTAATACAGATGTATATTTTCAGAGTAAAATCTTACAAGAAGCTTACTAGAAATCTATCTAAGTATAGCCTTGTTGCATTTTCTAGAATCTATGGCAATATTTTTAAATTTAAGTGCTATGTTCTGGGAATGGCACTAAGTAAAAGATTGATCGTTCCATCGTTTCCGGTTAAATTTTTCAGCGTTAAGATTGCAGCAGTGGAAAGTGGATAGCAATCGCTCATGAAAGGGAAAAAAAATCAATTTCAAAGACATTGGTCGAAGGGAATATTTAAAGCGAGGTAAACATCACCATCTTTAAAGGATAACATGAAAACAGCGCCATGTAATGAGGGATTTTAGAAAATCCATCATCACATTACTTAAATATTTGATCAAGAAACATCTTGGGAAACACCTCCTTTCCTAGTGAATATGAAAATTAAATGAATACATATTACAACTTGACATGATCTTGAATTTAAGCTTGAAAAGCATTTTAGGGATTTTCCCTTCCTCAATCAAGTGTCAATTTCATTAATGCACTGGAATAAGTTTGTGTAAGCATTTAGCTTTAAAACACATGGTGTCCATACTATCTTAACCCTACTCGTCCACATCATATTGCTAATGAACCCCGGCTCTCGAATAAACCCCGGATGTTAGGGGAATTCCCTAAGTGCTCGTACATCATATTTTCTTATAGCTTCGCCTAATTCATAGGGGATTTCCCTTATTATTGAAATATCAGGCAAATAAAATACTGGTACTGTAGATGCTTGTTTTTGGTAAGTTAGTCATTTTTTTATTTTTTGATACCACAATTTTTAAATAGATTTTTTAAAGAATAGACTTTATTGGCAAGCCAGTGTCATGTACAATTGCTTGTAGCATACATGTCACCTTAAAAAATAAAGTTGAATAGTATGCCATGTTAGTTCTGTAATAAAAGCTTGTCTCCAATACGAAAAAAAGAAAATGCCATAAAAGGTAAAGCAGTAAAAATACATTTATTATTAAATTAAAGTGTTCGTCTGCTTTTCGATATAACATTTGATGGAGAAACCGAGGGCGTAATAAATATTCCTTTCCCCCTGAGTAAAAAAATGCAGCAGAAGCCCCATTATTTTTAATAGGAAATAAGGAAATGTAATTTCACGCAAATAACAGCATTACCAGAGCATGTGATTGTAAATTCACTGCGGTAAATTTGGTACGTAGGCCTACATTATTTGCCAAAAAAGTTGTCACTATAGTGGATCACTGTTATCACCAAATCACAGTAAGTCCTAAAACTTCTTTTACACTTTAGGAGGTTATTCAAACAAAACGCTTGGAAACCACGTTAAATTCTCCACTTACGTTTTCGAGGCGCGTGTGAATTCAATTTCAAAATAATAAAGTATACCTGGCACGGATTTATAATCAAGAAAATATCACAGTGGCAACAAATTCAATTGCACAGCCACCGAAGTTATTTCGGTGTTTTTTAATCAAGGAAGCTACAAACCAATCTCCCACTTTATGTACAGAAGGAATATCAAAATTGTATACTGCATAAACTCAGAGATCAAAGAAGAAACTAGATTGAACTAGAAATGTTACATTCGTGGGTTAGTGCCAAAGCACGTGCTAAACTCTAGAGGGATTAGAGGGTCTGACACATGCTTCTGATATGAATTGTAACCATAGACAATGTTATGCATTTTGAACAGAACAGAGCTTGTATGATATTGTTATAACAGTTAACTTTTATAAATAAACTTTAAATAAACCTCATGGCTGAGTTTTTTTTTAGTATATTGAAAAAAATACAATATAGTATAACTGATGAGTCCTAGGGATCATGTTTGACCCAAGCTATTTTGATTTCAATAACATAATTTTGATATAATACAGAAATAATGATAAAAAGATTTTTCTTTAAATTTTAATTCTAAATGAACTGTATTTAAATGTGCATGCATTAACAATTATAATCAATCCTAACAAGAATAAAACAATTTTTTGAATTTAAGAGGGTTGCATACCAGAATAAGCCTTTTTTTCCTAAATTATTATTTTTATTTAATTTTGGAAACTAATAGGCCGGAACAATTGGAATGTACGAGTATCTAGCATTAATATTCTATTATTTGTTTAAATTTTTTGTTTATGTATACATGTATTCCATTTCATGGAAATATGCCTGTAAAGTTTACCAGATCCTCTACAATTATAAACTTAATTTACAGACATATTTCCATGAAATGGAATACATGTATACATCAACAAAAAATGGCTTATTCTGGTATAAGCAACCAATGAATTGTACTGAAATGTTGTATGCTTTAAAAAACAAATATTTTGCTTATTATTTTTCATATAGTAGATTGTTGATGAAATTTTCATATATTCATATTGTATTTTAATGCCAGTACATGTAATGCTGCACACTAAGTCGCAATTTTCCTAGGACTTCACCCATGTCAATACTTGTTGGTGGTTTTCCGACTTGCTCGTTTTTTAAAGGGCTTTCCAAGTCAAAAATTTGTAAGGTCTTTATTGTCGTTGAGCTTTTGCTCTTGTTTGAAGCTCCTCGCAATTCTTCAAAATTTTACATTTATGTAAAATTTTGCCTAAAATAATTTTAGGCAACTTATCGCTAACTCTTAAATAAGTCATCTTCAGTTTTTAGGCTTAAATCCTTCCGTTTTCATTGCAGTTCCATGCTATACGTGTACAAAACACCTAACAGAAAATGAGACTGAACACATAAGAGGGATGGAAGCTTAATATTTGCATCACACTTATATACATTATGAGAGCTTAATGATTCCATTAAGCTGAATCCACTGGAGCAATTTTTTTCTTGTCTAATTTAGTCCAATAATAAAGTTTGGCCTAAACATTGCCTCTTTAAAACATGAGCATTGCAACTTAATCCTGCAGGAATTTAAACAAGTTTTTTTTTTGCTGTACATTTTTTGAAAGCTGCTTTTCACCTTAGCTCCACCTTCTTCATATAACTCAATTAAAAAATGAGTTACAAGCAAAGGATACTCTGTTCGCATTTGTTATTCGGACATGAGCCAAAAAGAAAAATTCCCACGAGTGGTTATTTTAACTGGAAAACAAGATGTTGGGAAGGCCAGAATTAGCCATGAAATACGATCCCCATAATGCTAGTTAGCAAAGAACGTATTGATAAAACGTCCATTAATGCACTAGCAGACAATGTTACAATCAGGAATGAGATGCTGATGCTCTTGAGATTTGCCCCAGAAAACCACGTTAAGACGCTGCGGGGAACCATGAACAACAACAGTCTTAATAAATTCCCAAAAAGCACCATTGAGCCATGGACAAAACGGTTGCATCAAAAACGCCAAAGGTGAGATTGAGCCCTAGAAGCAAAACGGTCGATTTGGTAAGAAATAAAATTTTAGTAGGCCCATTAGAGGCCATTGCACAGAGCACGACGGAAGCAGCATCAACAAAGAAAAACACTTTTATGGGTCAATAATGGCGTAAGATAATAGCATTCTAGGAAAAATAATTCTATATGGAAATTCTATCGCATTATTCATCCCATACTCGTGGTCCCTAAACTCCTATTGCAGGGTAGCAACCTCTTCCAAAACCCATGCTCTCAAATTAAAATTTTGATATGTATCCGGTTTAATATGTCGTTTGGGCGTAACATTTTATACCACATGGTCAAGGTCCCAAGAGTGAATGTTGGAAAGAGTTAGCATATCAGCAACGTAAACTGGCTGGAAACAGAAACATTTTAGAATTTATTGAAAGTAATTCAGTTTAACGGGTGTTGTAAAATTGTAGGGCCTGTATACCTGATATCCCATCAATTTTATGGGTGGTTTTCTTTTTTGTTTCTTCCTTCGATATTTTAAATTAATTTTGCTCCTATTGACTCTTCCAACATGGGTTTCATTGCAGTCTTCTTGCAGATGTTAGAAATGCTATGCTAAAGGCGTATAGGCCACATGTACTGTATGTTACTATAGGAGGTGCTGAACAATAATATGAAAATATTGCTCAAATCATTGTCTATAAAGTAGATTTTCTCAAACTTTTTCAGCCATCTTAGTGATAAATATGATATTGCAAACATGGCCACATTGCTTGAAGCACTGTGTCTTTTTACTGCCATGTTGGAAATGCCTGCTTAATTAACGACTCATGGGCTACCATGGGTGCAGAACCAAAATAAGAGCAATAACATTCAGTAGAACCAGTCTAAAATAATACTCTTGGGACCAGGGATAATATTATTTTATACAGGTTATTATTTTTGACAGGTTCATCTGTAAACGTGCTACAGTGTATACAGCAGCTAAATAGGGAATTTTCCCTTTTTGAATCTTTCATGAATCATTAGCTATTGGTCAACACTAACTACACAGCTGCAAAATAGGGAGTTTTCCTGTTTTTTCAATACTTATACATGTGTACATGTATAGATGAGTTAGTACAATTGTAGTAATTGGGTAATGGGTATCAAAAGCAAAGTATAATTACCCTGCACCTATCTGCCATTTTTGTTTACACGTTTGAAATTTTTGATATTTTGATCTATTGTTGATATTCCCTTAAAATTCATTGATGCCATTAAAAACTATTGAATATCACTATTATTAACACAGTCTAAAACCTCAAACTTTTCAAATTCATTGATCGTGCAATGAGATGCACAATGTACATGTATAAGTACTTCTACATACAGAAAAGTTTTAAATAATCACATTCCAAAAATCTAAAGATTTCAAACCAAAGCTTTATGAATTCGATAAATAAGCATGGTTATTCCGTGCACAACTTTAACCACCAAGACAGAATGTATTCGAACCCTGCTGGTTCTAAGCATTCGATACAAATTGCAGGTGTTTTTGTTGTCGTTGATGCCCTTTTCCCCAATAAAGGCAAGTCAACGAATTTATCTTACAGGAGTTGGTCAGTGGCATGCCCATTGTGTTAAGCATTTGAGCAAAATCCACCACCCTCGTTCTTTTTCTTTTATACCTCTCGTGTTCACCTCTATAATAAAGCTTTTGGTGAAAGCTGAAACAAACAATACAAACTTGCCGTTTTATGGCACATCTCATACGAACACAATAAGCTAGGGGTTGCCATTAAGTGGCAGAATCGAAATGAGCTGCGCTTAACTACTTCCTCAAAATCAACACTCAATACCATATAGAATATTTCTGGGAATTTCGGAGCCCAGCATCGTTCTTTATTTAGCACCTCTTCCCCCACCAGCATTTCTAAAATTTCCAATAATGCCACACGTAGATTACACATAAACAATTCAAATTTACGATCATGCATGCTACAGTTTTCTTTTTAAAATAATATCCGCCATGCAATTCCTGATAAAACACATTTAGAATATTTTATTTCGTGAGAAAACTTTTTTTAAGCAGGATTCTAGAAATTTGGTACATTTTCCAAGAAAATTACGTATTTTCTGAAGTTTCTGAAGTTCTAACGAAATAAAAAATAGGACAAGTTGAATTTATATTTATAATATATATATTAGTGACCTCGCCAAAATTATAGAGGATAATAAATGAGAATTAAAAATGGAGGCCTTTACTAAATGACTGGAGCATTCATATTCTAAATTTCAACCACTTGCATGTGCACATGTTAAGGGGGAACTGAAATGACTCTGAACTGCATGTTTTGCTATGAGGGAAATTTTGAAACATACTTTTAAAAAAACTACTTGTTATAATACAAA
>JAQGCC010002103.1:0-19884 GCA_034698905.1 Xestoiulus laeticollis | reverse complement strand
ATCTGTGAAAGTGACGTCGAGTGACGTAGAGGGCAGATTCTCGGACAGACACCTTACTGCCTTTAGTATATTAGGAAAATGTACATAAACTCCTTTTTGCAAGGGAATCACTGCATTCTAAATGTAATTTTTTTACATGTTAGAGGATAATTCCAGGAATTGGAATCATTCGAGAATGTCTCCTAGAGATTCTGAAATGAATTCCTGGGATTAAACATGTTGGTTTCTATGCTCTCGCACATAGTGGAGAATGGGAATGAATTCCTGAAACGCAGCGCTCCGATTGGTTGGCCGCCATTTCCCGTTTTTATCGTCTGCATGTTTATTTTTGTTCCAATAGCAAAAAAATGCAGACGAAATAAATAGGAAATGGCGGCCAACCAATGTTTGATTCTGGGAATCTATCAAGCTTCATTTCTTGAAGCGATGCCCCATAATGTACGGATGCATGGATGTGTACATGTTTGTTTTCAGGAATCATTCTCCAACATGTAAGTACCCTAAGAGGCTCGTCATGCACTGCTATCTATTCTGTTGCGATTTTTATTTTGTCATAGACAAAATAAAAATCGGAAAATTTTCTGGCGAGGTAAATTTACCAATGAACACCAAGTGTAAAAAATGCGTGACATTCGAAAAATTTAAATAGAATAAAATAAAACATTTTTCATACCTGAAATTGATTTTTGCTGAAACGACGTCACTCGCGTCACATACTGTGATTTTTAGTCTGAGACAAGATAGAATTCGTGACAAAAAATATATTTAAGTGCATTACATGTGCAATGATTCGGGATAATGAACCATTGGATTTATTATAACCAGTTGCTACAGATTATTAAAGCCGTTATACATAACTCTTATAAACGCCTTAATCACACATTTACTGAGACAAGACGCATATTAGGAAGCACATGTCATATATTCTGTGGCGGCACTAGGGGGGTGCGGGGGGTGCGGACCGCACTGGGTGACACCATCACAAGGGGTGACACCAAAATGCAAAATGCAGGTGGGGCATATAGGTGAGTATAGCAATTGTGGTAACCCATTCGATCTCCAGTGTTTGTTTCTTTCAGCAATTCTTTTGATGCGTTCTATTAAATCATGCTCCCCTGAAAGAAATTGCAAACTAGATGTCACTTGTTTGACACAATCAAGGACGAAAATAGCATCGGAATGCACATCCTTCAAATAAATACTGCAATAGAATTCGAAAATTCTAAGCAGTTTTATAAATTGGTTTAATTGGTAAAAAGGTATATTTTGATTACTAAAATAAATGTATTTGATGGAAACTATATATGCCATTGTCAACCTCAAATGCTTTAATACAAAAGGAAGGCTTCAACCTGCCCAATCCACTCAGGTCTCTGAAACGTTAATCACATCAATCATAAAATAATGGTTAACTTGGAAATCTCCGCCGGTTTTTCAGAAATTAAAAGTCGCCATGCAGAATTATAATATCTAAATTAGGGCATATAGACCAAAATGCAAAATCACCGGCACGGCGGACTCGGAGGAGGTCTCTATGGGGTGCAGTGAGGGGGGGGGGGGGTGACACCATGAGTTACCGCATCGGGTGACACCAACCCTAGTGCCGCTATCTACTGTATATTGCACTATTTTTTGCGTATTGTTTGACCAGAACGCCATCAACCATAGTTACGCAACTTACAAATGCATCTCTATAATAACTTTATAAGGTTTAAAAGGCAAAAAATAAATAGTTTATTGTATTCTCTATATATAATTTATATTATGCTTACAAAAATGTTTGGTGTGCTTTGTATTGATTTCTGGCAAAATATTAAAGCCAGCGCCATCTATTGAATATGATTAGAAAATTGCAGACCCAAGTAGGTAGAGCCACAGTACTGATCCTTTAAATATTTCGTTCCTGAAAGCTCATCAGTGAAGAAATCTGAAAGGGATTCTGCTACTGAAAAATCGATAAAAAGGAACAAAGCTTGAATTTACTAATGTACATGTGCTGAATTTTAATGTTTTTATCCAATTAAACAAAATTCCTCTAAATTATCAATTCCACCTGCCATTAATCGGAGATGCTATTTTCTAAGAAAATAACTAGCAAAATCAGTTTAAAACAATGAATTTGGTAAAAGTTGTTTATTCAAAAGGAAGTCTGGGATGTAGAAATATTATATATATACAATTGAATATCAACATTGTATGTAGCTCTCGGTTCACAATAATAAAGCAACAAGGAATTTTTTTTTGTTTCCGATTAAGTTAGAATAATTAACTTTCAATAAAGTGTATTGTTTAAAAAAAGTTTCAATATTGCTATTTTGTATACAAATATAATCGTCACATTCAATCATACATATAGGCCTAATGTACAATGTAGATATGTTAACATATCAGTTTTCAAGAATTTGGTGAAATTTTAGCTCCTGAAGATTAATACAGTGTAGGTCTACAGATGTTTCATAGAACAGCGTCATGGTTTACATAGTAACCTATATTTCAAGTCGTGATAATCTTTAAATGGCAGAACAACGTCATATACAAAGTTAAAAATTAACTACATGTATATCAAACAATGGTGAAATAAATTCGGTAAATAATTAATCAATTTTTCAGACGAATGAATTGGAAAAAAACGGTAGTGCGCATAAATTATGCCTTGAGCTTCATTAAATAAAATTAATAAAACTCTTTGAAAGTGGTTTTCGAATGAACGCAATGTTGGATGATTGATATTTAATGCATGCACATAATAGATGTGCTCACTTTTAGCCAAATTCAGCTAAGTTCGTAGTGACGGAGGCTGAGAGGAGCCAATTTCCTGGTTGACCGACACAACACAACATGCATGTTTGCCTACACATCATTACACGTGAAATTAAAGCTAGTAAATGAAGCGCCATTTTATTCTTCACCTTAAATGTCATTCTTTCCAAGAAAAAAGGACATCATCTACAGTACTAATATTTCGATTTAGTATAATAGTTTAATAGGGATTCTGATTAAAGTTATCGTCTCTACCTTGGAAAATGTATATGACATGGCTGTATCTTTCTGATTTTATAATAAATGGTGCTTTTGTTACAATTGGGCGATTAAATATTTCAAGAGCTTTTGCAAAGCTTCTCTAAAATTGCTAGGTGATTGTGTTTGTTGCCTGAAATCTCTATAAGCACGCAAATGAAGGTATTCAGTCGGAAAAATACTCAACTGCTCAGAAATGTTTCTTAAAGCTGACAGAGCAGATTTTCATTATTTTTTTCTTTCGAACGGTTTTGGAAATCACCAACCTTCTAATTATAACACGGAGGAATTTTATTGGAGCCAAAAGGCCGATGAAACAGCTAACGAGCAAATTATAATAAGAGAAAAGTTGATGAAGATGTTAACACGGTTTTATTTTTAATTTGATCACCCTTTGTCGGAACCAACCATATCTGCATTGCACCAATTTAAATGTGAACAAATAGAAACTAATTATTTCATTATGGGTTTTTTCACAAGATGATATTAGAGGGATTGAGCACGCCTCCCTTAATGCTCCCTTAATGCTAACCACATTGACAGCACTGTATGTTTTTCCAATGCGTTCTCGTTAAGGTAAATCAGTTGACGGGGCATTAAGGGAGGCGTTGCTCAATCCCTCTATTATGAAGGTAATGGGTTACTACAATGCAGTTTACAATAAATAATACATATTTCGTTTGAATGAATAGCAATAATAATTAGGTATCAAGTCCTAATTACAAATACAGCCTACAAACATACAGGGTGGGCCAATAAAAGTGAGATTATTATTATTTCAAAATAAAATTTAATTAATTATAAATCTTCTTACATTTTTTTGAAAAATATTTAGCTAATCAGAAATCATGTTCAATGTGTCCTCCTTGCTTCTCAACGACTTCTTCTAAGCGTCGACGCCACTCGTTTATGCTTCTGTCAATGAAACGTTGCCCCATATTTAGCCATTCCTGAGCTGCTCAACCTTGGTAAATTTTTGCCGGAAATAGTCGAAATAATGACGTCATATAGCTACATATGTAAGTAAGTAAATCAGTAAACTATTTAATCTAGTATGGGTATAGTTAAACTACTTTTATGTGATTAAATCACATTTTACGAGATGTTCTCACTTTTATTGGCCCACCCTGTATATTTTAAAAATGAATATGAGGATTTCTCTTCGGTAAACATAAAACACAAATACTAGAACATGTCTAAAATATTATCATCTTTATAATAATAAAATGTGCCAGTCCCGACTTGGGAACCATATATAAAATAATAAACCTCCATAAAGTGATCGATATGTAATAATTTTTATGCCCTAATACATTTTTAAGGGAATATTAACAACGGAGCTGCAAAAAATATCAAACATATGGAATCAAAAATGTCAAACATGGAAACAAATGGCAGGGAGATGCATGGGAAATTAAACTCTGCTTGTGGTACCCAATAACTGCTGAGTCAACTATACATGTACATATGTATTATATTATAAGAATAGACAAAATGGGGAAATTCCCTATTTTGCAGTTGTGTAAATAGTGTCGACTAATATCTAGTGACTCATGCCGGTTTCAAAAAGGGGAAATTCCTTATTTTACAGCTGTATAAACTGTAGCATGTTTACAGATGAGCATGTATGAAATAATAACCTGTCTATAATAATATTTTCCCCTGGTCCCAAGAGTATTATTTTAGACAAGTTCTACTGTATTGGATATAACGAAAAGGGTTATCCAGAAGCTAATGATAGCATTATACGTACATGTAGGTTCATTATTTTTGGATTACATCCAGTCCCTGAAGCAAATATACAACAAACCATGTATCCTCCCATAGGCCTAAAGGCAGCCTCCTTAAAAGGGCAGCGTGATCGTATTTTATATGATTCGCTATATCCGATTTTATTGAATAGGGAAATTCAAACTTGCTTGTTAGAATCTAGAAACTTTGTGAAATGCGCATCGTGTCTACGTGGATCACGTATCACATGGAAATTAATCTTACATTGGTTCATCACCCTCAGCTGACGTATAAGGACTCTTTAACATAGGGCCCTAGGACAATTCCATAATGTTCCTTTCCGTATTAAACTTTATTTTAAATGCCATCAGGGGATAATAAAAAAAGGTAGGCAGACATGTTGTGTTGGGTTGTGTCGGTCAAACAGGAAATTGCATGGCTCCTCTCAGCTTCCGTCACTACGAACTTAGCCGAATTTTGCTAAAAAAGCGATAAAATGCGTTGAGCACTGAAACCTTAACTAGCAACAGGAGGAAAAGTTAATAATTAATATTAATGTATGATCAATTCAATTCAATTCAATTCTTTACCCTGCAGTCAGCATTTATCATGCCATATGGCAGGGGGCAATTAAGTGCCAGATATTTAAAGGGAAGAGTATACGTTCTGATCCACATGACCTCTTCTATAAGTTCAACATTACAATGCATGCGCCAAATGACGTAGTTTGAAAGGTATAGACATCACGTAGAAATGTACAATGACACCTACATATACAATGTAAGTAGCTAATTACAAAGGTTAAATAGGTTGACATTTATTACCCACTAATTGTGAAGGGTGTTTATTAACGTTTGCTTTAAATGTAAAAAAGAGGCAATGCCTGCCTTGACGACCTCACATACATGTTGTATTGTTAAAGCAAGTCAAAGTAAAACCTCAATATTGAACGCACCATAAATTTCCACAAAATGCTATTCCCGTGTTTTGTGAGGATTATAAGAAAAAATTGTATGCGCGATGAAGGAAATTGAAATGTTTTTGTGGCGGTATTAAAAGTGAGAATATAATTTTGGGGAATAAATAGTTAGTCACAATCTGAAGCCTAGCAACAATGCAAAAATGCATTTCGGAACTATTTCGAGATCGTTATCACCCATTACTTTTTAGTGGTTTAGCGATCAGAAAGAGCTGCATGCTACTGGTAGTCACAAAAATTACAATTCAACAATGGAAAGTCTTCCAAAAGATAGCCCAAAATGCTTATAAATGAATAAATTTTCAATTTAAAGAGAGGCCAGAGTCCGCTTGACTCAAATCTTAAACCTGTATTTGGTAAATTTATAATAAAATTGAACCTGAATTGAAAAGCAAAAAAAAAATCAAGTTTAAAACGAGCTAGAAGTATGATGTACATGAACATGTAGGTGCACTATAACAAATCAACCACTCAAGGGCTTTCAAAACAATTCGAGGTAAGTGACTTTGTGGTCATGCTTTCACACATGACATTTAAGAAGCACAGCAAAGTTCGAAACTCGATCCTGTGGTATAACATGCAAAAATTCAAAATAACCTACATTATATTTGTGGATAACTTAAGGTTTTATGGAACAATGTCAAATTTCTGAAATCGTTCATGAAATCGTTTCTGATAATAGAATACTCACTATTTCTATATATCAAGTTTCATGTTATAAATAACAAAAATATTCGACCAATGTAGAAATGCTTTGTTTGTCCTTTGCTTATTCCTCATAAAGGTCTATAGCATCATTCTGTTTGAGAGTGAAAATTAGACTAGTTTGTGCATGCTTGCCTCCAAGAGGGTAATTTAAACTTTATCCGAATGTGTTGTATGCAAATGAGTAAAAATTAAGTTCTTACTTAATCTTGAGATGGCAGTAAACATAAGCCTATTCTGGCGTGCACACACTTTTATGCTTAAAGCTATAGTACCTACAAATAATCAGGTTTTCCAAATTCACTTATTTTAACACGTTTTCCAAGTTGCTAATGAGCGCAGCGTTTTTTTTTTTCGTCATTATTTATCCAAACAATTACTGCCGCATTTTAAGACACAAAAGGCCAGACTATCAACTTGGAAATTGCTTACATGTATGACGATCATTGTCGAAAAAAATAAAATTTACAAAATGGAAAAAATTGAAAATTGAATTGTCGCCCAATTTTGTTTTCACTGTAGCTTTTCCGAAAAGTCAACAGTTAATGTCGTTTATGGTCACATTTTTCGTTCCAGACGTGACTTAAAAAAAAGGTGTATGGCGAACAGCAAAACATTATTTCCATTCTTATCTTTAACAGTTATAGCCCTATTACGCTCGTATCTGAACTAATCTCGGAAATCGATTTTGGGATGTTATGTACTGCATTTTTAAATGTTTTTACTATCGTCTGGATGGTTCTCAAATACTTCTCAATATAATTACACAAATATAACTTAATTTAACTGCTAATGCATCTGAGATGATTACAAGATAAAGCTACAATTTTAAAACTTCATCAAAGATCGGGAGTATTTATTTAATCTCGTGACTTGTTTTGTGAGCATAATATAACACCCAGAAAACAAGGTATTCACAACCCTTGGGGAAGTTTTTTTTAATGAATGTACGAAACTAGATTTGCAGAAACTAGATTAGTTTACAAAATAGGATTTTTGGAATATATACTGTATATACAAAAGGGTGTATACATGCGTGTGTGTGTATTTGCCTGAGGAAATGGTTAACGTTACCTTTTATAAGCATGGTTAGTAAAAAGCAGCAACATCAATTGAGTCGAAAATGCTAAAAAAAATTTTGTTTAGTAAAATAACGCGATTGAACTGATGCATTTTCCGACATCTTCTCAATAATTTTCATCCTGTTTCTTATAGGAATTCAAATCTATTCTTATTATGTTGGGATTTAACCCCTTCAGTCATGAATTATTAATAGTCCTTTTAAATGAGTTAATTAATGAATATGGTGGTTATAATTGTACCCAGTATGACTGAAGGGTATAAATTATAAATAGCATGAAGCTACCTGATGAAGGACTTATAACAGGCTACGGTCCGAAACGTTTTAGAATAAATGTGGCTGATGTATGATTGAAGATTATCATTACATGAATGTTGAAATATACATTTTAACTACATAGAACCGGGTTACCTAGAGCACCTACGGTGCTTTTTCAGCCCGTTAAAACACTCACCATTTGGCAGGAAGTAGAAATCGCGGCCATGACTCCTATATCGCGTCCCCCAATCCCTTTGTGAAACCGATTTATTCAACTGTCGAGCCAACGATGAAACGTAAGCCGTCAGCCGCAACATTGGGCTTTACAAAGGGATGGGGAAGTGTTTATGTAAACCGGTAAGTCATCCAACAATTTAGGCTTATGCTTACACGTTTGGAAAAAAATGGCGATGGCAGTATTGATGCCGTAGGTTTTCTGAGTTTGTTTTGTAAGACGTAAGACGTAATTTGGAGTTTGCTCAAAGGGAAACTATAATTAAATCCATACTATCATTTCAATTTTTTGTACTCCACAAGGTTAAAGTTGTTTCACATAGAAAAGCTTTCCTTCCAAGCTCTCAAAATATACACTATAAATAAAAATATCTTAAATTATAATGTCCACGAAATAATATGAATACTATTTAACCAAGTAATTGGCTTTTTTAATACACATGTAAGTCTAATATTAAACAAAAAGAAACGTGAAAGTTGTATTCAGTAGAAAGTTTCATTTTTGAAGATGCGATCATTTCGTTTTCATTTGCAGTGTATTGTTAAGATGTATAATGTAAAAACATTATAATAATTTACGGCGCTTTGCTTCTCGGTTCAATCTTTATCTAGGATTAAATTAACGCATGCAATGGTGTGCCGGCTCCACCTTAACTGATTGAGACCTTATACAAGTATTACACTCAAATTTAAAAACAAATTCAAATTTGAAAAAAAACTAAAAACAAGTTTTGAGAGAAGCTCTTTTCATCTTAAACCAAGTAGTTTTCATATAATCTGTAAATATTCGGGGTGTTTTTGAACTCATGGTACAAACTCAAACTGGTATTAGAGTGAACTAAGATAAACACTTTCCACCATTGAACCTAGGGTCCCTAGGTTACTATTAAAAAGTTACATAGAATTAATGTTGACACAGAATGTTTCAACAATTACGTGTTTATTACAATGCATTACAGAAAATGCTCAAACGTTCTAACGTTACAATTAATGCAAGCCTCACATCGGAGAAGCATTGATTGACACACTCTTTCAAAGATGCCTGGCATGTGATTTACATTGCCCGCATCAACCGCAATTCTGGTTATAAAATTTTCTGGAGTCTCATCTGGGAGTCTTTATTTGTCTAATCTTTCTACAATCTTTGTGCCAATCTAGCATTGCCATCGCCAAGCCCCTAAATGAAATGCATATCAGTCAGGTCTTGATTTGTCTATGCTTCCATTTCCATGCCACAACTCTAGTAACCCATTAAATGTTCCATGTACCAGCTACACATTTGGCAGTGTAACTTTTTAATAGTAACCTATGGTTCCTAGGTTCTATGGTGAAAAATGATTACCTAATTGGTCGACTAACACCAATTTGAGTTTGTACCATGAGTTCAAAAACACCCTGTATAATTAACTAGATACTGAAAGTATTGCACTTACCATTGTTTTTTTTAAAACAATCAATACTAAAAATCGACAATGATAAAAAGTTTATGAAAGCCTACTAATGTTAATAAAAAAGTGTTCTTGAGTATTCTTAGAATGTAATTTAAGTTGGGCAACAGTGACACATGAAGTGAATCTGAAGTTTCCAATTAAAAATAAGCAGGTTGAAAAAGTTTCATTTTTTTATCAAAATCGCATTAAATTTCTATCCAAGCCAATATTGAAAACACAAACTTATATTTACCACTGCTAACCACATTAAATCAACAATAAATACTACCCCTTTTCGGATTCAATGGTCCAGTAATCCTTTGTATAGCCAATAACCAACAAATAGGAAATAAGAGATCATCGACCAATACCATTTCATAATGAAAATTTCTAAATATTCATAGTTTTTGCTATTTTAGGGAGACATCGTGGATTTTGAGCTTATATTACCAAACAACAGATACAAACCCAATTTTTCTGAGATTAAGGAATTTTGAAAACTAATGCAACTACAATAGATCCGGGATGAAGCCCATTGGCTGACGTTCACACGTGGGTTGCACGTTAATGATGCGCATCAACTTAACAGACCCAAACCCTACCATGTGATCAATGATTATTGGGTGCGCGCCCTATGACATCATCAACCAACTTTCCAAGCCCTCGTTTTTAGTCTGGGATTTTCTATAGTCTCTTGCATCACCTGTTTTGCATCCTTAAAATTGTACGACCACCTCCGCAAACTTGGAATCGAAACTTTCATATAAATTCGGGGCATTTGGAAGTAAAGATCAGTCGACTTCACAGCGCCGTTGTTCAGTTTGCTACTGCAGACTTCTCTGGGGTTTTATATAGTACAGTAGGTAAAAACGAGAATCATCTATCGTGCCAGACGAACTTGGATATATATTACAACTTTTATTTTACAACAAAAGGTGAGTGAATTTGTCCATTTCCATAAAACTGCATGGTGCTACCTTGGATTTATAGATGTTCGTTTTTTTATTATAATAAGACCAAGCGAGGAGCATAACTCAATTTGAGTGCTCTGTTTTTCAAGAAGTGACCATCATTGTTATTCCTTTAAGAGATAAATGGCTATTGAAAATGTTGGTATTTGAAATTGATGTGAGCATTTACAGTATGCGTGGTCTGGTTTGCTTTTAAAGGCCATGGGATTTGCAAAGTTCAGGTTTGGTAGTAGTACGAATTGCAAATAAAGATGCACAACAGAAAAAACGTGTACAAGTGCATGAATAAAAGAAATAAAAACCGTTGAATTTATCTAATCCCAAACCCATTACAAATGAAACTTTAAATTATCCCGCAGGAATTTGTTTTGAGAACTATTTGTCGAATAATTCTCCCAACTATTTAATTTCCATTCAAAACAAAAGTTACAAAGAAATATTTAGAAGGGGAATATATAGGGTTTCAAATTTAATTATTTAAAGTAAACTTTTGAGTATTACCTTGTATAATTTTCAAAGTTAACAACAGTTCAATTCAAAACGGTTTATGTCTAGGCAAAATATAGTTTGAAAAGTCAAAATAAAAAGCTAAAATTCAATTCCCATAATGCATCTTAACTTAAGATGAATGATCCAGAATCAAATTAATCAGACAATTCCTAAGGCTTTCGGTTTGCGGAATGCGGATAAGAGTTGAAGATGCAATTGTATTTTTTAACGGAAAGGAATGCTAAAAGACATTCAGTTATTTGGAAAAGATATCTAAATGTTTGGAGTTAAATTCAAGTATCAGAAGAATACAAAACGAGACCACATTCAGATTGTCAAGAGCTATACTGACGCACAGGACAAAAAGAAGAATTCCACCAGCTATATAACATGTATACTTGTATGACAAAATAGACAATCCTGAAATTACATGAAATTTTGTAACAAAATATACATGTTGTTTTATGGTATGAAAAGTACATATTATAAATACGCCAAATACAGTAGGACATGGTATGTACATTACATTCTCATTGATTAGTTATCAATGAGAATGTATATTTGTAATACTTCCTCAAACATATAGACAATACAAACTAAAAACGACAGTGGAAAACAATGTGTTGACTAATTGTAATAAACCATATTCCAAGTCAAAATATCCTACTTTTAGCATATAGTTGGCGTTAGTATGCATGGGGTAAAATCCATGTTTCCAGATTTATTCTACATATATGGGTACATTTAATGAACAATTTCTTCACTGTATTGGATTTCCAATAGCTAAAGGTTGTTATTTTGGACGTGGATCCCATCTTTTGACTTTCAAAAACATTTTATAACCTTATTTTAACATTCTAACACACGTTATTGCAAAATGTGTTATGCAAATATTAAAAGTATCATTTACCCAATGATAAGTTAGCATTTATGGCATAAGCAAAACCGGCAGCAAATACTGAATAATAAAAAATGTTGACAACAAACCAAATTTACATCTAAAGATGTTGATATTGAAATTTATTTGGGAATCATTTGGGTTACAGTTGACAAAGTTGTGAGTGCTTCTGCAGAACATTTGCAGAATGTTCCCATTTGCATAAGAAATGCATTTCCAAATGCATTGAGATTGAAACACTTTTTGCATTCGGAAATGCAATTCTATGTTAGCGCATTTGAAAATGCATTCCGAATGCATTTCTTTTGCATATGGGTTTGTAAGGTAGATTTCAATTAATAAGCTATACACTGCAAATAAAAACATCTTTAATTAAGTGTCCACGAAATCAGATGCAAAGATGCATCTCAAAGTGCACTTTCTTAACTTAAAATTAGTTGCATCTTTAAATAAGACATTACGTTAAACAAAAGAAATGCAAAAGATGCATCTTAGTTTAAGTTTAATTTGAGAAGATGCATCAAAACGTATTATTTCGTGGACAGTTTTTAAAATGTTTTCATTTGCAGTGTAGATAACACAAACAGGACATATTTTATGAAATTTAACGTTTGCTACACTGCAAATGGAAACATCTTTAAAATTGTCGCCAAAATAAGACGATAAGATGCATCTTCTCAAATTAAACTTAATCTAAGATGCATCTTTTGCATTTATTTTGTTTAATTTAATGTCTTATTTAAATATGCAACTAATTTTAAGTTAAGAAAGTGGTGAAATTAAGATTCATCTTTGCATTTTATTTCGGCGACATCTGAATTTAAGATGTTTTGATTTGCAGTGATACGTGTCATGTTGCAAACTTTTCCTGTGTTTATTAATGAATGTTAATTATTATCATAGATATGAGTAGCCGAAAGCTGGAACTCCCCTGGAAGGTGTTCTCCGTCATAGTTCAAGCTTATCTAATTTGTTGGATGCTAACCGATGTCAAAGCACAGTTCGACTACGAAAACGATGGTTCCCTAGAATCGTCAGTAAATGGACATGGATCAAGGGGACAGGCTCCTGTTCAAATGACCGAAGAAAGAGTACCTTGGGACCACACCAATCAAGTGATTTTAGAAAAATGCATGCAATTGCAAAGAATGGCTATTAAGAAAAGGAACTGTAAGTATATATGCACCATGAACAGAATACCTGAAATAATTATCCTGTATCATCCTACGTTTTATTTGTTTAATGAGTGTTGCTTGAGGAGAACAGCACTAATTACACCCCGAAGGAATCTGCGGTGCCTCAACCACACTTTACAAACACAATTTTAATTATTCGACTTAACCTATAGTCTTTTGGCATTTCAAAATTACGCAAACAGCTAATTAGGATTTCAAAACGATAAAACGCAGCGCTGAAACTTAAGATTTTACGAGAAACACCTGAAGCTGATATTTGCACTCTTAATTAATGTAAGGGAAAATTTGTAAGTAAAAAAACTTAAATCAAACTCAGGAACATAGATGATTCATGGATTTAAGAATAGTATACAATATTGCAGGTTTGAAACATTTATGTAGAATGTACATTACCAGTATACTCTGGTTCAACTTCAATTAGTGTACACAATTGACTTCCCCCACCTGTTTACACGTTGTTCATTCCATCTTAACCCCACCTCCATATAATATCCTCAGTCCAATAGACCATTGGCGTGGATAAAAATGCATATATTTTCAAAATTTCATTGATTTAATGGTTGGTTTTAAAAGTTAATACCATCCTTGTGCGAGCATAGGGAAGGGGTAAATATTTAGTATGACGGACACCCACAAGCTGTTATTTGGCTACAGAAAAGTATTAGTGGAAGATTTGGGATCAATCGGGTGAATCAAAATTTGTGATAAACAAACCCAAAAACCTAAAAATATACACACCAACAAACTTTTTCTCTAAATATACACATATTGTAAATTAGATTTATTAAGTTAAAATTAGTAATTTAGCCATTATTTTACACTTACATGTACAGGATTCACATATTACAGCGTGACATAATATATGACATCTACTAAATTTATTACAATTTATAATGATTATAGACGTCATTATTTTCCTGAAGGTCCCTTAACAAGAATTACATTTAAGTTTGTAATTTTAAGGAGGCATTAATAACATACCTTTTGAATGTTTTCATTATTCCGTATAGCATTTTTTTTGTTTTAAATGAAATGAAATCAAATGAAGAAAAATGAATGTAACACGAAACTAAAAATTTATAAAAGAAAATAACGAAAATGAACTTGGAAATATGACCAGCCTATGAGATTGGACCCTTAAGAAGTTTGTTGTATTTTGAAGCAGTAAAATAGATATTCTATCATGATCTAGTTACTAGAAACAGAAATTCTATCTATATATACATGTATATTTAACCCCAAGTAAGCATGCAGTTTACTATACATGTTAGTGACTGAGAATATTCCAAAATGCAAATAAAAATCGGATACGTATACTGTCTAATGCACGGTAAAAAAATTGATAAAAAAACTCAGCCAAACATCATTTTATATTTATACAACAAGTAATTTGGGGTGGGTAGATATCATCCACGCAAATATCTGGAAATTCATATAAGAATTGGATATAAGTTCAGAAACGCATCAATGCAATGCAAGTGATATAAAGTCTTGCTTAAGATTATTCTTGTACTGCGCATATTTTTGCCATAAATTTCCAGAAAAAGATCAGTAGAGAGGCTTGACAATTTTTTTAAAAATCTCATCCAAAATAAGTTTATTAATAAACGATACCAAAGTAAAAAACAAACAATTTTGGCAAATCGGGGGAAAAAACCTAACTAATTGGATTATAGAAGGTATCATATGAACTCGATGACCCTTTCTCATTAAATAGATGTGTAGGTGTCTAATTAAAAGAAAAAATGATACGACCAAATATGATATCATGAACAAAATAATGGTCAAGTTGGAACTAATGTTTTTGTTGGGTCCCGTTAGTTAAAATCTGATATTACGAAGATGAAAGTCCATCTGCACTGCAATGAAACGTTACACCATTAGTTTATTTGAGTGGACAATACAGAGAACATTGCACAAAATCCTCTTCCTTAATTGCTACACAATTCTTTGTTGCAGTTGGCTTGGAAATCCCTGACATTATCATGAACCGAGTACAAGGAGGCACAGAAGGAAGTCCGAATTTAAAAGAACTGCGCATGCGTATGGTAGCCAGTGGGAAAAGAAAGTAGAAACTGACGTCAAAGATAAAGGCTGAAATTACGTAAGTTACAATAGGTACTTAATCAACAAATTCCGATATAACAATTCTCTAACCATTATTTATGCACTATATAATTATATACATACATTGTGTGCATGTATACTAATATACATATGATGTATAACTATAATTAGAACTCGTATATAAAAATTGTAAAACTTCAGATGCTTTAATTATTCATGTTTTTTACAGGTTGCTTTCGCCGAAACCTCAAGATTGAAAAAGAATGCTTTCAAATCTAATGCAAAAAACTGCTAATAATTAAATCTATGTATATGTCTTTAGCGACTTCTATCTTAATTTCTATATGCTAGCCTGTGTTTTCACTGAAATTAGATTGCGATTATGCTTGTAGAAGTGTAAGGTGATAATTGTGTCTGTAAAAATTATACATCTGTGCTAATAAACTATCATTAATATTTCGATTATAATGAAAGTCTATTGTAGTATGGGGATTTTTGGAACTCATTATAAAAAAATGTTAAAATCTTCCATAAACATCAAATTCATTTATTGTGACAACCCTGGTAATAGCTATCATATTTAAACATTAATATTTTTCCTCATAGGAAAATTTATTTTATTCAAGAAAACTTATCCTTAATCCTCAGATACCCACCCCAATTTTCAGACGTTGTTTATTCCCTGGAGGTGTCCAAGACCTTTTTTTCATAAACTTAAAAAAATGAGGCATATAATAAGAATAGCTAAAAAAAATAATATCTGCATAGAAATTTGCCATATTTATTGTTTTAATGCAAGTTATTTACCAAAAATTGCTTTAAAAAAACACGCAAACGCTCTGAAAAATGTAATACAAACTAAAAGTAATACCTTCAATAAGAGAATTTGAACTAGAAATTGAATAAACTTAAAACTACATAGCGATGCACTTGTCAAAAATATTATCTATAGTGATAGAAATGAAACACAAGTGCGAAAAGTGTGGACTTTTGCCACCCGCTGAAGGAATCATAAGACTTTTAACCCAAAAAACCCTTTTGCCACCTCAAGCCACTAATCACAAACAATGTAAAAAAAATGAGCTCAGAAATTTTTTTTAGAATTTATGGATAATAAACTGGTGCGAAAAAACCCCAGGAATGTATGTAAATGTTAAATAACACTGTCTAACTGTTTTTTCTGGAACATATCAAACTGAAATTCATATAAATTTCATGACCCCTGGTAGACTGTGATAGCAATTTTAAAATTGGTTTAAAAGTGATCAAAACCATTTGTCCATGGTCAAAAAACAATCATCTATGATTAAAAATCATAGGTGATTGTTTGTTTGATAGGGTTCAGGAGCTCAACAATTTTTTTAAACAACACCCTATAGTAAGGCAAACCTTACATACATGTTCGCAGTGATTGCCATTCAAAGGGGCAGCATACTTCTATTTATAAATGTAACAGATTAACCCATTCAGTTCTGAATTAGTTAATGAATTTGATGGTTACAATTGTGTTAAGTAAACAAATGCAGTTTTTGTCATTGATTGATAATAAACATGCATTAAGGCAAGTATTTTTCCAGATTGTTTTTGCAGACAAGTGATTAGCAATATCAATTCATTGCTTTAAGAAATTGAACCGAAAATTTTCATCGGCAATGTTCTACTCTTGTGAAAGGTACGCATTTATTTCATAAATTTAAATAAAGTATTCCCTTGAATGCTTAATTTTGTACTAGAATCGCAATAATGATAATATTTCATTATGAACCATATTATATTTAAAAATTGCGATTCATTAGAAAAACTTTTGCAAAGCAAAGGTTAGGCTACAGGAAAAACCATGAAAATCGATCATGCATCGATACAGTAATATATAATCAGCTTATCACATAGAACGTTAATTTAAATGCATACAGTATTAGATATATAGTACATAGCTCTGATACCATTAGTCACTTTATTGCAAGTTGATGTTAAACAAATACACATTTTCTAGGCATCTGGGGACTGGAAGGTATCGCAATACTTTTTGCACAACAATTACTATAAATTTAATTATTATTTGAGGAAATCATCTACTGTAAAAGGAAATCCCTTGGTGTAAACATTGTGTCATTTAAATAAACAATTATAACAAGGAGTAAATTGTAAATGCAGTTTTGAATTACTTCATTATTTGTCCCAATTTACAACAACAACAAACCACCGTTTCGTTTAGTGCGCATTAATATGCCACCTATTGGCCTTAAATCTAAACTACTAAAGATGGAAAAAATAATTCATTATACTAAAATTTATTTAATGTTCAATTTTCTGGAAATAATAAGCATCAAAGTGGTAAACAATTTTTTTTCAGATGTTAGCGTGATTCATCAATCAACTTGAACGTGTATTATAAATGATGGGTACATACATTACATGTAAGAATTTAATGTCTTATAAGACATGTCGTACAAGAATATTAAGTTGTATACCTGTACATGAGAATCTATCCACCAATGTGAAGACAGAATTGCGTATAATTCTACAGTATATTTCATCTATATTCCCCAAGCGCTTTCATGGTTTTTGAATAATGCACTCAATTTGTTTTCGCTTCTCATCTACGGCGCTCTGCCTGGAGTCGTTTTCTCAGTGAGTTTCTCTGTCAAGGTTTTGTACAGTGATAATCTGATTTCGATTTTCTTAAGTGACGCTTTTGTTCATTTGATGCCTCTAATCCTACACCATATGGGACTATATAAGCACTGTCGGATTATCAGAAACGTCGGATTAGCAGAACAGATAGTGGATACATATACGCTTTATTCATGTTATACGTGCCACAACGCCATGAGCAATATATTGCATTTTTAGCCAATTAAATTCGGCGAAGTTCGTAGTGACGGAGGCTTAGAGGAGCCAATTGATATATTTTACCGACACAAAACAACATGTACTTCTGCTATCCATCATTCAACGTGAAATTATAGCTAATAAACCAAGCGTAATTATAATTAATACAGAATATCACAAGCTCGGTCAGCCGACATAAGCCTCCGTCAACTTAGCAAAAACCTATTTTAGCGTGGCTAAGTTTCTTAAAAAATCTGTAATTTTCGTTTGCTTTGTAACATTAAGCACTTTTTCAAGCACTATAGCTCACTTGCATTCGAAAACCATTGGAAAACCAGTCTAAAAAGTGTTAGATTACTGAATGGATTGTAACAGGGTCGGATTACCGAGAATGCATCGTATTATATATAATGTATAGAAGTTGTCTGCTTCCGTACTGCTTCAATACTGCTTCAACTGCTCAACAAGAAGAAAATTTAAAGATCCTCTTTTTTCCCGCCATAGACGAAATGTTAAAACAACCAGTCGCTAGATGGCGTCATTAAGAAGACATAGTGGAATATATTTAAAGCGTATAGCCAAGTCAAATTATGCAATTGTTAGTATAATGCAGGTTTTATCACATATCGAATCCATTTCAGATTTATAAAACCAATGTACATGTGCACGTGACTGAGAATTACTCTATTAGCAACTAATCTGTTTCACGCAATTAATACAGCTGCTGTACTTTAACAACAGATGGTGCTGTTGCTCACCAAAAATATAAGTTTTAGATTAACCTACACTTTACAGACGATTTCAAATCCTTTCCATGCTTTAAAAATTCAGAAATTGGTTTTCTTAATACTTCAACAATCCGTTTATTCGCAAAATCCATTTAATCGATCAGATAAATTTCAGTCTATTTAAAGACTTTTTATTGTCAGTCTACTAATCTTAATTAAAAAAGCAAGGTAACGTTTCAAAAAATGAAAGTTCATTATGCAAGAAGTTTCTATAGGTAAAATCATTTCAATTAATTCATCGACTGAAAAAAAGCTGTAAGGAAATACTGTTATTTTAAATCAGAACTCAAGAGATAAATGTATTTTTAATTGAAAAACACGCTTTTTTATGCATTGGTATAACCGGTTTTGATGTCTTTTAATTACATGTAGTTGGAATAACTTTGCTTCAAAGTACATACATGTATATAGCAATTGAAACAAAATCCATCATTTTAATTATAAGCGCGAAACTTTCTTACGACAAACAGTTAAGTTGCCCAAATATTTAATGATAATCTTATTTTAACAAACTCAATCTTATTGGTTATTAAATTGATTTTAATAAGTAATTAAAATCGAAAGCATACTGTTTTTTTTTTCGGTTGCGTGAATCTGATGTAGCCTAATTGAAAATGTTATAGTTCCTATTTATTATAGTAATGAAAAATATTCAAAAGATTATTGAGATTACGTAGTTATACATGTCCAAAAGTGCATGTACGCAGTATTTCATATCAGATGATATACAGAAAGATATATGAATGGTGTACGAAAACGGTTAATAGCTTAACCACAACAGATGTTCTGAAATATCTTAGCTGGGTTCTTCAGAATTTATAATAGTGTTTCAAGTTAGCAAATCATAATGTATTTTGATCAAAAACGGTACGGTACCTTTAAAGGTATTTGAATCAAAATGAAAAATCATATAAGCAGTTTCAGAACACCTTTTGTGACAACTTTTTTCGTAGAGTGTAGGCTAGCTATTTTTCAACGCGAAAAAGAAAGGGTGAAACATACAAATCGTACATGCAACCTGACATAGGCCTAATATATGAGAGTATAATCAATACAATTATTAATCGGAAAATGGGGATGTCGGCATAGCTTACTTGATCGATAATGCATATCTCACATATTTAAAAGAAACAATAGGGGTACTCAAGTTGAGGTTCGTAGTTGTACAATCTCGCACTTTTACGTGATTTACGAAAGTTGTAAATCA
>JAQGCC010002102.1:0-19890 GCA_034698905.1 Xestoiulus laeticollis | reverse complement strand
CCAAAAATCGGCCACGACCGTATACTCTTAATTCCCGTTCAAAAATTCTGGCACTTTGCCCCCTGCCACATGGCATATACTACATGCTGATTGCAGGGTAAGAAATTGAATTGAATTGAATTGAAAACTGTTTTAGAACTCAATTTACAATTTTGTTCAATGAAATCATAAACTTATATATGACTACTATAATATTAGGATGTAAAAACATGTCCATTTTTAATTAAAAATATTAAGATGAGTTAAAAGGGAATTCCCCATTTCTATAGATGCATTGTTGGCTGAATGTATCATCTCTGGACTTTTGTAATAACTAATAATTGCTCATGTGAAAACAAACGTAATATTTGTTTTTAATTTCCATAACTTTAACAAAAATGCAAGTGAGTTTAATTTCCAGGTTTTCCAGGTATGTTGGGACCCAGCTTGTCATCCAATGAGCATGTGTACCAAATACGGAATCTATAAATTTTCTTACATTTTTTTCTCAACATTACAAATAAGACAGAAACAATGTCTGAAGACTGGATAGAACTTCAACAATGGCTGTAGGAGCACTTTCTAAACTGTGGTACACGGTCCTCCAGGATGTCTTCATTCTCGATTACATGTATTTCACCCGAGTCTCCGTTGATATCCTTCTTGTTGTCGTTCAAGGAATGGTCATCATCTTTTTGGTCCAAAGTGGGTGCATCAGGAGGAACAGTTTGCTGATGAACTGGAAGTGTGGCAAGGGGTTGACCGACGGTTATTGCAGTACCAACCGATTGACCGACTGCTATCGCCATACCCACCGGTTGACCAGAAGACTTGCCAAATCTGTTTCTGAAATTACCCAAGAAGTTACAAGACTGCGGCTTCGGCTTGTTGCGCTTGGTTTCCTTTTTGTCAAAAAGCACTGGATCGTTATAAAAAGTCACTTTTTCTTGTGTCGTGGCCGTACGAATTGGTGAAATTGAATCAAATTCCGTGACGTAGGAGAATCTCCGCAATTCCATGATGCTTCGGGACAGTTGGAAGCGTAGTGTACAAACCACACTCGCACACAATATATGAAAAATAACAAGAGTTCTGTTCGTCACAATACAAACTCCTACGCAGAACACCACATGTGTTTTTTTCAATGCCAACATTGTGTGTTTTACATTGTTAGCACCTGTTGACAGATCTGAATCTGCTAACGTGTTCGACTGTCGGCTATATGAACAAACGCAGATTGTGATTATGTAATATATTGATATCAAATATGGCGGACTAGTGACAAATTTGCTGGAGGCTTATGGGGTGACATTTTGCATCTTGTAGGCTACTTATACACTGAATTATCATGTGCTAGTATTGCTTCACATTGCTTCTCAGAATCATATCACTTTTATACATTACTGTATTTCTTGCAGAACATTTTGGATAATTGTCTATTAGGACCAAATGATCAAGAACCGAATAATAATCATAATCCCTTCACTGTTAATCGAGTCAACTGAATTAGAATACCAAATTTAATGTTCCTCAGCCATGTTCAAAAGTCATTTTCTCCATAACTTATAAAAATAAATAAATGAAAAAAATTTGCTCAATGTTCATCACGTTTTGGTGCATTCTTAAAATAAATGTTTTTGGAAAGGTTGTAGTATCATCGTTTGGCAGCACGTGACATATCAAAGACACTCCTATTTCAAATATATGCAATTATGAGTTTATAATGCTGAATTTAACGAAATGAAATAGGAAGATGGTTGCACCAAAACGTGATTAACGTTTCCATTAATATATTTTTTATAAGTTATTAAGAAAATGGCTTTTGAAAACGTAACATTGCAGATATAGGATAGCTCCAGAGGGGTATAATGAGCCTTAAATTGCGCTATAGCTTCACAATTTGAAATTATTCTCAAGGTTTAATTAGTACTTAATATTTACACCATGAGTATTTATTTCATTACAATTGTAAGCACATGTTTTAGCACCTATGTTAAGAAAAATAAACCAGCATAAATTTATAATGCATAATGAAACATTAAATAACATTATAGACAGTTATTACTGATTCCACGAGACTCAAAACTACAAAACATGGTGGCATTTCTAAAACAGTCACTTGTGGAATACAAAAGTGCACATTTTTGGAAATGCAATGCTAAAGGCACGTAAGCCATTAGGTTCAGGCCCCCTGATGGAGTGTAGGGTTCTTTAGCAAGACATTTCCGACATAGCCGTGTAGTGTTGAAATTGTCCCTTTTCTCAGCACGCCTTCTTAAGATTCTTTACAAGATATTTCAGTTTCTGGCCCTATGACGTCACCGCCTTCTGTTTCCAGGACTGGTATAGGGCCCATTGCAGCAAAAGGCCATGGTCATCATGATGCATTCGCTCACGCGCAAGAACCACTTGTAGCACGAGGATGCGCGTGAGCGCGTGGGTGGTAGCGCCTGCGCGCACGTGGGTCCGGGCACGTGCCTTTCGCTCCCGTCGTCCTCCGCGGCGACACACGTCACTTCCTGTACCACTTCCTCTTCTTCCGATAGCCTCCTGTCGGTGTTGGTGTAATCCTGGTCTATAAGCTCTTCAGCGTCGCTTTTTGCCCTGCCTTTCAGCATTTTTAGGCGATTCAAACAAGCAGATGAGACCCTCTTTCTTATAGGTCCCAACAATACAAAAATAAATGAAAATTCCAAGAATTTACAAGCTGAGATTGAAACAAAAGCTCTGGAAATTGAATTTTACATACCAGAATTTCAACCAAAATATAGGGCGACAAACAAGGTGTGCTGAACAAGTTGTTCTCTGCGGCGTCAATGCATAAATAATGGAAAATGTTGTCCAAGGTGGACCTCGTTTTGAGGGTGGCTCATATGGCTCCTCCCAGGGGAAACCAGGCCGACATTTTAAAGAAGGTGCAACACCATATTCACCTTATTCGGCACAACAACCAGATTTCACAATATATTATTTGGAAAGTAAATTTCCCCCCTGGTTGCCAATATGCACGTCACAACCGGCTTCATGGGATCAAGGGGATTAATGCGATTAAATCATCTATTGTTTTTCAAATGCATGTTGTCAAGGTGGCTGAGATGAAGCGGTTAATGGTGCGTGATATATATTACATCCTTGGTAGAACAAGTGTTGGAAGGTGACGCCTAAAATGTTGGATAAATTGTCCCATTTCTGGTTGAAAACTCTGTCACTACACATTTTACATACATGTTTCACACCTAAAAACAACATCTTGAAACTAAGTTCTTACATGAAAATCTTGCAGTGGAACCAATTAAATGCATTGTGTCACAACAAAAAAGACTGTATAAAGGCTAGAAATTGGCAATTCATTATACAAAATCTTTTTTGTTGTGACACAAATCGTGGTATTGTTCGTATGGTGTCAAATTTACAAAATATATTCAAATTTGTGCGGGAATTTTTTTGAGAATACAGAGTCAACTTTCTAGCAGACTTGCTGAAAATAATATACTGCACATCTTATTTGCATAATTTTCACATATATTTTACTTACTAAATGTGAAACACTAAATATAATCGTGAAAATGTCACTTGCGCATGTGAAATGAACAATTTATAACTTATCTGGTTCATTGACAAACTTACAAAGAATATGCGTGTATCATCAAATAAAAATACAGAATTAACACTTATAGTTGTAAGTTATATTTTAAAAAACTGAAGTATAAAAATATAAATTATTTTCGGTATAAAACATAAACAACATACATTGTAATCATGCATTTCAAGTTGTTGAAAAATAATGGCTATGGGGAATCCAATAATATATAAATAAAAAATAAGTTAGAACCCCAGAAATTATTTTAGATACATATTATCACCAAAATTGTCTATATGCCACCACCGTCGCATCCTCCTCCAAAACCACTGCTGCCGCCGCAGTCACCTCCTCCATAACCACCAAAGCCACTGCTGCCACCACAATCGCCACTTCCAAATCCACTGCTGTTGTGACAGCTATTACTTCCATAACTGCCAACATCATGATGACTACTTCCAATCCAAGCACCATTGTAAGCACCACTTAACCCACGATCACCATTTCTAGTGGCATACACGTGACTTCTGTCTTCTCTCCAACCATATTTGCCATCACTACCTTCATGTCCAGAGCTCCATAGAACATTACAAGTTTTCTGCTTCGCTGCAACACTTTTTGATGGTTCTGGCATTTCATGTGCAACACAATTTGAACAACAATGAAAAATGGATGTGAAACGCTTCTTCATGCTCTTCCAAACTCCGCTTATCCAAACACATCTTCTCCGGGATGGGAAAACCGCTGCAGAGTTGCTGATGGCCTCTTTTTGAAATGTAACACACATTCTCGTATCAACAATATTTTTTTTCGGACAATCTTGTACAGATTGTGGTCTCTGAATTTCAGACGTACGATTAAGTTCCGATGTAACACGACTTACGAACACAAAAACCCAAAATTGAATGTTTCCAAAAAGCCAACAGCAATAGATGCAATTAGATCAATGAATTGTACAGAGACAACTTAAATAATTCTGGGTATAAAGTGCATCCTTATTGGGATGAGGAAAATTGAGAAATAAATGGCTGCTTTTCCCCAATTATCCAGTTGAAAGTAGCAACAGTACATGTACTAATTCAGTTCTATGTTGCAATGGTTTTTACCTTTTTTGTGATGAGTTCACCAAATTTCCAAACATTTTTATGATACCCACTCAAACACAGTTGCCAAATCTAGGGCAACGTTTTATAGTAATTTCGCAAATATCGGCAAAAATTTTTCCCAATATGAAATTGGCGATTTTTGTTTAAAATATTTAGCAATTTCAGAATGACCAATGGGTTTTCTCAGAATTTTGCTTGTTAAAAATGCTTCGGGCATTAATAAAATATTGTACATGTACAAGTATGTGAAATTCAGTTTTTAGAAAAATGTATCAGCGTATAACGCCCCAGACAATCAAGGTCATACAACCAGTTTAACTTTTTTTAAATATGACACCAGTTTAATACAGCTTGGTATAATAGTACGGAATGTCGATTTTTGTATTACAAAAAGCATTCAATGCATACATGTATTAAAAATAGAAAAACAATAGTATAACAAAAAGTTTTAATGCCCATACTTTGTGCTTTTTCAATTAACGTCTAGCATGCCATGCAATAAACAATTTCACAAAGTGTACAATTGTGACATGCATAATTTATAATCAAACACATAAATATGCCAGTTTACCACAATCATATTAGCAAGAGTTTTGATAGTTAGTGGTCAATTTTAGTCCGATTTTGTAAAAACAACGTTTTCCCGCATGGCCTGCAATTGATGGTATGCCGAAGCAGATAAAAAGCAGAGTCCTTTCCCTTACTGTGTGCTTAGCTTAATTAGTTTACGGTTTATGTATCTGATATTTAAAAAATTTCAAAGATCCTATGAGATTCAATAAGATTTTCTAAAATAAGCAGAGATGAAACATCCAAAGAAATTCATGGCAATCATTAAAGGAATATTTGGATCTATTTTTAGGTCAGTCAGTGCCCTGGTAAGACTGATCCGAACCTCGCTTATTCATGTACAAATATAGCTTAGAATACGAAGGTTCGTAACACAAAAATAAAATTTCTGCAAATGGAATGGCGATGCAATCTAATATGGCGGAAAATATATCTAAAAAATAAATAAAAAATAGTTTTGGTGGAATTTTCATCGCTTATCTTACTTATCGATATTTAGGCTATTGATAGGAGAATTAAACCACTTTGTATAGTCTTGTTAATATTTACTTTAAAAAGCAATACTACTGACATAGATATCTTTAAGATTAAATTTAAATCTTTTTCCGTTTAGCAGTTCATCAAAATTTGATTTGTAGATCAGATTTAGCTTCATGTAAATATCTTTCGTTACTCCCCACCTCCTCCACAATCCCCTCCACCCCCACCATCCCCACAGCCGCAATCACCACCACCACCACTGCCACCAAAAGCATCACTATTCCCAGCACACCAAGATCCAGGATCGTTGGTTTCAACATGATTGGACTCTATCTGATTCCAATCAAATGTGTCATGATTGTCATCGCTCATCATTCCATCATTATCGTTCATGGAGTAATAACCTCCGACCCCTTTTCTTCTTCTACCATTTTCATTAGTAGCAGACATTGCGGAGGAACTGTTTCTGGGACCATCGAAACAACAGATGACAGCCAACAAGCAGCAATCGCACATATTACCTAGGCAGTCGTAAAAAGACGTGGCCGAGGCTGGTCTCTCGATAAAGTCACTTTCCAAAATGTCATCTTGTTTTTCAATGGATTTGTCGACATCGTCGGAGGGAACTTGTTGTTCACCCTGTACTCCATCATCTGTTCCACTTGTAGATGCTGAAGTTTTGTTTAGTTTCGTCATTTCATGATTAAAACTTGCCATTTTTTTTATTTCTCTCTACGTTTTCAACAATAATCAAACGAAAAAACGACTGAGTGCACTATTAACACGAGTAACGATTAACGAAACACAACATAAGAGGAGCTATTCGATAGGCCTACCTTACATGGGCATACAGTCAAAATTGCGAACTAATGTATTTCTTATTTCTTCTTAAAAAATTATAAGAAATTTGATTACTCCTGTTATCTGAACTTAGGGCACAACGAACTAATAAAATGATGATTAAATAACCGCACAACACGAACTAAACTCATTTTGTAAACTCCGTGCAAACTTTTGTAAATCAAGGCTTGTGAAAAATGTGAACTTTGGCAATGTGACCAATGTCCGAAGTTGATCCAAGATTTCCCTATGAATTAGCTCGTATAAAAATTGGGTAAAAAATCAAAATTTCTCGACTATCTACAGCATTCAGTCATTTTTTTATGAAATTATTTTAGGGCCAGCATTTCTCTGCTCAGCATTTATGCACATAAAAACGCAGAATATTTTAAGCTCTGTCGTTTGTCAACACTTAGTTGCAAGTTGTTGAAAGCCGCAGTTTTAAAAAAAATAAGCAAAAATAGTTAATTGTGACCATGGAAACAAACTAATTTAATTTGAACCCTAATAACCCAATATAAATATAAATTCAGACAAATAATTTATAACAAAGATTTTTTAATTAGATCGATATTATAGCATACTAACTTGTTTGCTGAAACCACAATACTAATTACGAGTCTTGCAGTTATACCTTTCATTTCCTCTTATATCTGAAAATAGTTTGCAATAAATTAAGGATTTAAAAATAAACAATAATGCCAAATTAACTAAAAAAAATAAAGGATATATTACCTGCTTTTCGATTTAAAGTTCTTGCAGCCTCCTTTTTTATTGGGTATTAAGCCAAGATCCTTTCTCTCCTTATAGGAAGGCCTGAAAATTGAAAATATATAAAAGGGTAAAATTAAACAGTCCAAAATCGCAAATTGTTCCCCTACAATCTATTATTTAGTTAAATTTTCGGAAACTTTGCTACTCACCCTGCACGAAGTTGCTTGACTTTTTTGGTGCTAGTATTAACGAGATCACTTTCAAACGAAGATGCTGGTTTTCCTTTCTTTCCATTGGAATTACCTGACAAATAAAAGAAAATCATTAGTTGGAATTCGCACAACAAACACGATAAAGAAAGAGGATTATTCTGCCTACGTTTTTTATTAGGACGTTCATGGTCCTCGATGACCGCATGTATTCGCCTCGGTTTCTTCGATCTTTTCGCTTGTCTCGCCTGATATTGCATGGCCTTTTGAAGTTCGCGCTCCACCCTATCCTCCACCTATTAAGAAATTGATTTATAGAGCGTTTAGTGAATTTGTTATAAATATGAATTCACACAACTTACGAGTTATACTTACAGTGACTTTCTTTTTATTCTTGTCGCCCTTACGACCAGTTAACTTTGTCAAACGTAAAGTATCTGTTGAAAAAAAAGACTTATTAACTTGAGCTTTCAAGCTTAAAATCCGACATTAATAACAAAAAGATACGCACCTTGTTCCACCATTCGCTCTTTGTGAGTCTGAAACCAAGTCCGTTTTGCTCTACTGAATATTTCGTCGTGATGTTCTATCATTTTCTGGGCTTTGTGAGCGCGCAATTCGGTAATCCTCAGCATCTTATCGGATTCTTCTTCTTCTTCTACTTGTTTTATCTCGTTTTCCAGACTGTTAAGTTTCGTTCGATACTTCTGCACAACATCTAATGTAACGGATAAAATCGGTTTTGAATAAACATGGAAATTTGAGGAACTTATATTAGTAGTATTTCATGCTAACATTGTCTATTCTATTACCTGGTGGAAGATTGCGACTTTTTACAGGGTTTTTCGCCCTTTTAACTATATCCTTCAGTAATTTACGTTCCTTTTCTCCTACTAGAGTGACGGAGCGACCGCAACGCCCTGCCCGAGCTGTACGGCCTACACGATGCACATATTGTTTAATCGTAGGCGGCATAGTGAAATTGATTACCTATTCAATGAAATAACGTACAAATTCAAAACTAGGAACTACTAAGTTTGAAAAATACTGTTTTACTGAAGAAAAAAAAATGCTTATTTCTATGAAGACTTACCGTTTTAACTCCAGCAATATCCAAACCACGCGCTGCTAAATCGGTAGCCAACAAAACGTCAACCTCTTCTTCCTTGAACTTTCTCAACGATTCCAAGCGCTAAAATATAAATTTGTTATTTACAATCTTGGCTTAAAATAAATCATTTCAAAACATCCCTGCGTTGGTCGCATACCTGATTCTGGTTAAGATTTCCCTGAAGTTCAGCAGCCTTGATTCCCAACAAACCAAGAATGACGTGCATTCGATGGGTTTGCCTTTTAGTTTGCATGAAAACCATGCAATGATCGGAGAACATCCTGTCTACCAAGGCTGTTGTACACGATACAAACGATTTAATATTAAACAAAATTGAACATATCGGAAAAACAGTCTACTAGCTACGCCCAACATACCGGCAACAATCGCTTCTCGATCTCCTTCTCTGTTGTCTCTTATCCGGATAAATTCCTGCCTCAGATTAAACGCCACATCGGTGTTACTGTTTACGAAAATCTTCACGGGATCTTTCAGCGAGATTGCAGCTAAATCTTTAATCTGCAATGACGATTTTATAATTACAACATTGTCTTAAACTAACATAAATACACACGAATCAAACCACATCTGGCTATACCTCATCTGTCATGGTAGCAGAAAACAACATGGTCTGCCTGGTGGGCGAGCACTGTTTGATAATTTCCTTCATTTGTTCCGCAAAATACTCATCGAGCATTCGATCCGCCTCGTCCAAAATCAATATTTCAATGCTTCGCAAGTTAAACGAGGGGGTATTTTGCAAATGGTCTATCAGCCTTCCTGGCGTAGCAATGACTATATCTGGTCCTTGTCGTAACGCTGCTTCTTGCACCCTCAAATCCATGCCACCTGAATACAGATTCACCAGAAGATAATCGGTTATGACTAGATATTTGTTAAAAAAATACAATTACTAGAAATAAAGAAATGAGTAATGACCTGCTGCAAGTGTAACATCGACGTTTGTAAATTGCGACAGCTGCTTAGTGACTTCAAACACTTGAATGGCGAGTTCTCGGGTGGGAAGCAGAACCAAGACGCGGGTGACGGGGGCTTGTCTCGGTCTATATAATAGACGCTCCAGTACAGGAAGCATAAAAGCAGCAGTTTTGCCTAGAAAAATTAGGATATTAAATCTTAAGGCAAATACGAAATAGGATATAAATCCGATAGATTGAAGTCGTGTTTACCTGTGCCAGTGGCTGCACATCCGCAGATGTCTCGATTTAATAAAGCTATCGGAACAGTAGCTTTTTGGATTGGTGTTGGATGAATGAAGTTCATAGCAGTAATGGCCTGGATTATATAAAAAATGTGTCTTAAAGTAATTCACAGTACAAATTAAACTGAAATGTATGTTTTAACTCACTTTTAAGATTGGTCGAGACAGATTCATTTCATAAAATGAAATGCTTTCATCAAACGGTGGTGCATCTTCAAAATAAGCCCTAGTTTTTTCCTATAAAACAAATTAAGGACTCGGTTTGAATAAAAAAGTTAGTGAAACGTTGAGAAATAAGCATGAGTGAAAAATCTTACGTCTATTTCTTGGACCATGTCTTCAACACACTCAAGCTTCGCTTTCTTCTTTTTCACTTTTCTTTCCTTTGTTTTAACGATATCTACCAAAACACCCAAACAATTAATTTTCAAGTTCCTCAAATTTCGGAAAAAGGTCAATAAAACAACCAACCAGGTTTAGCCTCTTCGTCTTCATCGCTCGTTGCAGGCACTTCCTCCCCGATATCGGAATTCTCCTCGACTTCGCCGTCGTCCTCGTTACTCCTTTTTCTTTTTTGCCTAACTTTTTGTATTTTTGCATCCAAAGTGGATGGCGCTGATTTTTTCATGTATTTTGTAACGTCTGCCCAAGCATCGTAATTGTAATCGTTGACCGAAGAAACAAACTGGAAATCACTGGCGAAATCGGCATTCTTTGTTTTCCGGGTTTTCTTTTTCTTTGGCATCACCTGAAAATTTAACAAGCACGTATGTAAGTAAACCTTAATTTTGCATCTTTGCAATGACAAAGACACATCGGATATCCAAGCTGAGCCAGCAACTTATTTTTTCATCTATAATAGTTTGTCACGTTAGACAAGTCTCATTAATTTTAACCTTGTAATGCAGATTTCAATAATGTTACAATTTAAAAAGTGACCAGACATGTCTAATATTTAGTCAGGTCCAGTTAGGTGTCTTAAATTCCATAGAATCTTAAAGGTAATTAAGACGTACAGTTTAAACGTACGAATCTAGTTTCGTACCCTATTGTCAGCAATAGAAGCTAATAAACCAAATAACAATAAAAACCTTTAAAACATAGAATAATTTAATTTTTTTTCTCTAGGCTTTTACCAGGATTGTAGACAACTTTCTTCGCGTTTTTTAAATTGCGAGTAACTTTATTTAAACATTGTGGCAGTTCCCTAATTAGCATAATGTAATTAGAGAACATTCATTTCTGAGTTACATATATGAAAATAATAAACATAATAGTCTACAGTTGTTCAATAAACATGCCATTGAATGGAACACACGTTGTCCATATAGGCTTACCTCATCCGGATCGCTATCTGAACTTTCCGATGCGTATTGAACGTCTTCATCATCGTCGATGGTCTTGATTAAATCTAAAACCCTTGATGATGCCATTCCAAAGCAATTTTGTTAATAAATCAAATTACAAAACGAGAAAATTCCGTTTACAACTGCTGCATGGCAAACGTGCTTCCTATTCGAAAAGTTGGAATTTTGTTACCTGCGCAGTGCATTGTGGGATTATTGCAGACGCACGTGCATTCTTTCTATTAAAATAGGCTGCTGACAGCTTGTCAGTTTTTGTGTTTAAATCTATTAATTAAATATTTAAAATGGGAATTTTAGGTTTAGCTAAATTAATAGGAGATTACGCTGCCACTGCTGTAAAGGAAAGCGAGATGAAAAACTATTTTGGTACGTATCACATGCATTTTAAAATCCTCTACCACTTTTACTTGTAAAGTTGTTATGGCGGGAAAACGTGATCATTGTTTAAAATCGTATTTTAAAGTATTAATAAATAAAGTTAATTATCAGATTTACGTCTATATAATTTCTAGGTCGAAAAATAGCGATAGATGCTTCCATGAGCATTTATCAATTTTTAATTGCTGTGCGACAGGAGGGAAATGTTTTAACAAATGCCGATGGTGAAACTACAAGGTGCCCCATAAGTTTCACACTCAAAAATACTTTTTATATATTATCTAATTAGGTATTAATTAAAGTTTTTTAATGCTTTATCAGCCATCTTCAAGGTTTATTTTATCGTACAATTCGTATGGTCGATAATGGCATTAAACCACTGTACGTGTTTGATGGAAAGCCTCCTCAAATGAAATCTGGAGAGGTACTTGCATAATAAATTGCATATTAAAATATTAAAATGTGTTAAGAAAAGATAGAAATAACATAAAATGCATTTACTTTGTACGTGTAGTTGGCAAAGCGACAAGAAAGACGTGCAGAAGCTCAAAAAAGTCTGGAGAAAGCAACGGAAGATGGTACGCTGCAGCTATCCTTAAGGCTATACAAAAATAAATTAAATTATAGTCTTGCTAATTTCCTGTTTCAATTTATAGGAAATGTAGAAGACGTTGACAAGTTCAGTCGCCGACTTGTCAAAGTGACAAAACAGCATAACGACGAATGCAAGCAGTTGTTAAAATTAATGGGAATACCTTATGTTGAAGTTCGTCCACTATTTATATTTATAAATCGTGTGCTTTAAATTTTGGCAGCGAATAATACGATTCCGAGCTTTGTTTTATTGCAGGCGCCGTGTGAAGCCGAAGCCCAGTGTGCGGCGTTAGTGAAGGCTGGAAAAGTTTACGGTGTTGCAACGGAAGATATGGACGGGTTAACGTTTGGAGCTGGAAATCTCTTACGCCACATGACATTTAGCGAGGCCAGGTCAGCGTTCTATCGGTTTCTGAAATACTTAACATTGCATTAATTTCGTTTCATCGATAGATTCAAATTTGTCATAATTCCTTACAGAAAGATGCCAATCAAAGAATTTCATTTGGATCGCATATTGGCAGAACTCGAGTTCTCCCAAGATCAATTCATCGACCTTTGCATTCTTCTCGGCTGCGATTACTGCGACAGCATTCGAGGAATAGGTCCTAAAAGGGCAGTGGAGCTTCTCCGGCAGCATAAAAATTTAGAAGGCATCATAAAAAACATAGACAAGAAAAAATATCCGGTGCCGGAAGATTGGCCCTACGAAGAAGTTCGGCTATTATTTAAAGAGCCAGATGTCTCGGATCCCGATAAAATTGATATCAAATGGACTGACCCTGATGAGGAGGGTCTCATAGAGTTTCTCTGTAACGAAAAAGGCTTTAGGTTAATTTCATTTGCATCAGTTAACTCTTAATTTAAACTCGATGAGACTTGTATTGCTCCAAGTAACCTTTGTAATCTAATTGTCCTTTTACTTATTTAGTGAAGATAGAGTTAAAAATGGATCCAAAAAATTGCTCAAAGGTCGCACCGGACAAACCCAAGGACGGTTAGACAACTTCTTCAAACCTGTTCTAGGAGCATTACCTGCCAAGCGAAAGGCAAGTTTTTCAAATGTGGTTATCAATGCATTTTTAATCATTCCTATAAAATGCAGCAATTGATTTTTTTTTCTCCGAACAGTCTGACGACAAAAGCGCAGCAGCAAAAAAAAAAGTAAAGGGAGGTGGGCGTGGGAGAAAACCAAAATAAATTATAAATACCTCAAGTTGCTGCAACTAAATTTGATTTACCCGAGGATTCATTAATTGCCGTTGACGATACGCTGTATTTTTATGTTGTATTTTATTATAAAACTGTTCATGCTGCATAAATAAAAACGTTATAAAATGACAATTTGAAAATGTTCATTGCGTAAACTTGGTCCAGCCCTAGAAAAATTTGGGAGATATAAAATTGATTAAAAAAAATCTAGTCATCATAAAGGCCGTGGTGAATGATAGGCTATAAGTCGTTCCGTGAGTTTATTTAATTTATCTTGGTTATGCCTGGTAATCTTCTTATTCCTTTTCTTATTAGGGTATTTGAGATCCAAAGAATCGGAAGAGTAGTGGTTTGAATCCTCGTACGAGTTCTCTTCCGAGCTTGACGACATTTCTCGTCTCGTTTCTTCGTTCTCAAAGCGCACTTTGTGTTTAATCCACGTATGTTCGATGGCTTGCACGGCTGTCATTCTCTTCGTAGGGTCCACTATCAGAAGCTTACTCATGAAATCTTTGGCATTTTCACTGATGCCTTTCCAAAGCTAAAAAACAAGATAAAATTTAAGTAATAGTTTCAATATAGGCCTATGTATAATCAATTCAACTCTGTACTCTAAAGTCTGCAAACAATTTTCAGGAGAATGTTCCTGCATGGGTAGCTGTATATATAAGAAATCAACCTCACCTGGCCTTCTACCGAATATTCTCCTTTTACAATGCTTTCGTACAGCCTTGCGCTCGGTCGGTCGTGGTCAAAATCATCGTCGAACGGAAACATTCCGCTCAAAACTATGTACATAACTACGCCTACGGACCACATGTCGACTGCCGAGGTGTAAGGTTTGCGTAGTATTAATTCAGGGGCCAGGTATTCGGGAGAACCGCATAGCGTTTGCATCAACTCGTTTCGGCCATCCTTTCGCATATGCGCAATGACAAAATCGGTGATTAGAATGTTGCTTAGAGGTCCCGGGTGATAAAACAACAGATTGTCTAGTTTCAAATCGCGGTGCGTTATTCCAAGGCGGTGGAGGTAACGTACCCCGTCCATCACCATATTGATGATTCTGGCAGCCCCGTTTTCGGTAAAGCGACCCTCGGGTTGGCTCACGATACGGTCGAACAGATCCCCGCCCGTAGCAAGCTGAAAGACCATGTAAAACCTCTCCGAAGTCTCGAAGGTTTCTACGAGTTGGATGATATTGGGGTGGCGAATACGGCTCAGGATGGACAGTTCGGCTTTAAATGTTTCCATACCTTCCTTTCCCTTGGCAATCTTCATGGCGA
This sequence comes from Xestoiulus laeticollis, assembly GCA_034698905.1. NCBI lineage: Eukaryota > Metazoa > Arthropoda > Diplopoda > Julida > Julidae > Xestoiulus > Xestoiulus laeticollis. Next base: position 5,242 of record JAQGCC010002102.1, on the reverse strand, counting down.
ATGGTTTCTTGGTGTGCCTGTTTTCCACTAGATAAACACGAGTGAAACGACCCTTGCCAATGGACTTTTTAAACTCGTATTTGCCCATAACCTTACTGTCAGCTTTCGGTTTTATCTCTGCTGTTCTTGTAATGCTAGATAGTGAATTTTTAGATGTAAAAGATCGAGCCTCTTTGGGAGGATTGTTAAGGGCAGCTAAATTGTTCTCTGCATCTGCAACTGTCCATGTTGGCATGTTCATACGAAAAACTGGTAAAATTTGCTTACTCTCTGCCATCATTTCCACCTCGTTACGGTAGTTTTTGTTGATTTTAGTTTTCGAGTTTCCCATTTTTTCTCACAATTACACTGGTGTCTGTAGCTTCAGTTCGTGTCAAATGAAGTTGTGAGCCAGCATAAAATTTGCATCACACGCATGACTTACGGCTTAAGACCAATGTTGTCAATCAATAATTACGCACTGGACTTTGAAGATCAATCACATTTCACAATGTAAAATTCAGTTGTTATTTTCATGCTCAAAATGTAGTCCAAAGTCGACGAAAAACATTTTTAACATATCCCGCCGCCATTTTGTAGCTTCTGTGGCTGCCATGGCAACAGCTTGCGTGACGTCATAAGAAGGCGGCAAATTTGAAGTTAAAAAATTTGTGGGGGAACTTATTTTCCATAACCTATGGATAAAACCTTGTAAAATAATATGGGACAATTTACACGATTAAATATGTGATATCAGATACGGCCACAGAAGATCTCAATGGGGAAAATTTTATCTTCCAGGATATCAAATATAACTGTTTTTTAACTTTCCTTTTTCAATAATACTTTGTATATAAAACATCCAGTAAATTAGATAATGTCCTTCGATGTTAGAAATGTTGCAAATCATTCTCTCTGAATGCATATTCGGAATTATCATGATACATGTATGCATGTATATATATACAAAGGCTTTTTGTCTTAAAACAGAGAGGACATTGTTTTCAATTATTTGCTAAAACTATATGCCCATTTGATTTATAGCATTGTCGATCCTTATCACGAAATAGGTCAAGAACTAAAATAAATGAGCTTACTGTTTTTGGTTCAACCCCAGAATTTCCTGGGTCAAAGGCCTGCATGTGCTTTCATCTGAAATTTTACACAATAAAAGTGAAACATTGACATACATGTACATGTATGTAATCATCCCCATCAGTAACATTGAAGATCAGTAAAGATGCTCGTATATTGCAAGTAATATTTATTGTTTTGTGAATTTATTGCGTTTGCAAGGTTAAAGAAGATTAAGTAACACTATTTTCCACAAATTACTTCTGTATTTTAGGTTCTCTTAAAGAATGAGATACACATAGATATACAAAAAATTAGAAATATATCATACGTGCGTCCCCATATTTTTTGGATAAATGCTGCTTATGATTTGATATATTACACGACATATATTGCGCATCATTGAAGATTGATGAAAAATTTTTACGACAAGCTACAAAACTATAAATTCCCGGATTGTTTTATAAGAAATTGACTTATACGGACAACAGGAGATTAGGATGACCCTAGCGTACGTTCAGATCAAGTAGACGGTTTTCTGCACATAACGAGACTGTAATTGTAGCGCATAACAATGGGGGTGTCCTAGCTCCACCGGAGTGTACTCTCCAAGAATACTCATGAAATCCGTGTGGAAGTCATCTCAAGGGCTTTCATAATCTTCTGCGGATTCTCCTCGTACTCCATTTGGAATGCTGTCCATGCGGTGTAGTGACCAACCACTTCAGCGACAGTGATCCTCAGATCTAAGGGCATGCCACGGAGACGGACCTAATTGGTGTAGCTAGATCTATATAATCGCTGAAGGGATACTTGATCCTGGGATGCATCTTTCTCTTCAGGTGTTCATCCACGAAGTCGTTTATTAGGTGGTTGAGCTCGTGATCTTTATCCGGAAGCACGACCCTGTGAATGCCGTGGGCGATGGCAGCCACCGTCCCCTTGGGCACCAAGACACGGTCCACTTCCTTGTAAAAACGCTCGAAATCGAACCAGTGGAAACTGCATCCTCCGGTCACCAGCTCCACCGAGGAGTCAGTCAGAGGTAGGGCTTCTGCAGGTGCCACCTCGAAACGGACGTTGACCGGTAAACCCGGGGTCTTCCGGCCCTCCTCTACCTGGGAAGGACTGACGTCCACCCCTATAAGACATCGCTGAAGTGCGGAGCAAAGCAAAAGGTGTTCTGACCAGAACCGCAGCCCACGTCCACAGCAGTGCCGTGTGGTCGTGTGGGTAGACCTTCCTCCAGGTACGACAGCACCTTGTCTATCACGAAGTCAGGGGTGGGAAACCGGAACTTCTTGTAGAGTTTAGCGTGTCTTCCTCCTTCGAACAAGCGAATCATGGCTTTCGTTTTCGTTCAGATGCTATAGAATTGATCTGTTTTGCAGTTTTGCAGTTGAGCACGAATTAAGAAATGGAATATAGAGATCACAAGTGTTCAGTTGAACAACTCTTGAGTTTGTTTATATAATTGTTAGATGTGCTGATACTCTGCTTATTGAGGTGCGGGGTCAGCTGGGTCACAGCAATGCATGGTTCTGGCTTAATTCCAGTTTCGCAGATCATGAAAAATCGATGAAATTATGGGCGATTAGTTCCCACGACCAATATATTTATTCTTTGTTAAGCACCAGCACCACGTTTCGGTATACAGCCTTCTTAATGTGCTGGATAGAAATTTATATCAAATCAAACACTACATTAAAATCGATTTCATAGAAATAATTAAACAAATGATGCATGTACACAATTTTGAATTAAAAATACGTTTTTGTTGTATAAATTTAAGGATAAATGTAAAACGAACGACTAAAGGTTAAAAAAATGAAAAATGCTTCCAAGCATACCGTCAAATTCGCAATGTCATAGGACAACTATAGTGTCATACCATAGCCCTTAATGCTTAATTGGCTTATGCCATTGCGAATTTGATGGTATGTTTGGAAGCATTTTTTTCTTTTATGCAACCTTTATATCGACCTTGTTCTTTATTCGTCTCCCAAATTTGACCCCAGAATTTCCGGGGTCAGAGTGCAGTGCTTCTAGGCTCTAGCTGGAAGTGTATAAAGAGAAACACAGTCTGACTTGTAATTATCAACATCAGTCAAGATGCTCGCGTACATGTATATTGCGAGTACATGTATAATTTATTGGTTTACAAATTTATTGCGTTTCCAAGGTTCAAGGAGACAGTTAAGTGTTTGTAAGATCATTTTACACACATTATTTCTGCATTTTATACGAGCTCTTAACTATACTCTGAATGAATTTTACATACAGAAAATTTGAAACATATACTTGCGTTTCCATATTTTTTGGGTATTTCTCCAATTTCTCTTTGCCACTTATGATTAAATTTGATATGTACGACAAGAAAAACTAAATTACCGATTTCGTTATAAGATATTGGATCAAGTAGACGGTTTTCTACACATAACAAGACAGTAATTGTAGCGCATGACAATAGGGGTTTCCTCCACCGGAGTGTTCGCTCCAAGAATCTTCATGAAATCCGTCTGGAAGTCTTCAAGGGCCTTGACAATCTTCTGCGGATTCTCTTCGTACTCCATCTGGAAGGATGACCATGAGGTGTATCGCCCAGCCACATCAGCTACAGTGAGCCTCAGATCCAAGGGCATTCCACGGAGACGGACCTCATCGCTGTAGGGCAGAGGCAGATCTTTGTAGTCGCTGAAGGGATGCTTATTCCTGGGATGCATCTTCCTCTGCAGGTGTTCATCCACGAAGTCGTCCATCAGCTGGTTGAGCTCGTGCTCTTTATCCGGATGCACGGCCCTGTGGATGCTGTGGGCGATGGCAGCCACCGTCCCATTGGGCACCAAGACACGGTCCACTTCCTTGTAAAAACGCTCGAAGTCGAACCAGTGGAAACTGAAGCCTCCGGTCACCAGCTCCACCGAGGAATCAGCCAGAGGTAGGGCTTCTGCAGGTGCCACCTCGAAGCGGACGTTGGCCGGTAAACCCGGGGTCTTCCGGCCCTCCTCTACCTGGGAAGGACTGACGTCCACCCCTAAGACATCGCTGAAGTGGGGAGCAAAGCAAAAGGTGTTCTGACCAGAACCGCAGCCCACGTCCACGGCAGTGCCGTGCGGTCGTGTGGGTAGACCTTCCTCCAGGTACGACAGCACCTTGTCTACAACGAAGTCAGGGGTGGTAAGCCGGAACTTCTTGTAGAGTTCAGCGTGTCTTCCTCCTTCGAACAAGCGAATCATGGCCAGAAGAAGAATCTACTTCCTTCCGTTCAGGGACTGTTCAAGTTCACTTCCTGGACTACTCTTTCAGATGTTGTAGAATACTTGTGCAGTTTTGCAGTTAAGCACTAATTCAGATATGGAGATCAACAAGTGTTCAGTTGAACAACACTTGAGGTTATTTATATAATTATTAAATGTGCTGGTGCTCTGCTTATTGCAGTGTTGAGTTAATGTGGGTGATTGAGTCACAGTTAAGCAGGGTTCTGGCTTAATTCCAGTTTTGCAGGTTATGAAAAATCGATGTGCTTGACATTGGAAGCGAGGTCCTCCTACCATCACTCGTTGGCACTACCCTATTAGCCGTGGAAAGTGCATTCGTGGCATGAAATTCGATCAGAATTGAACATTTCTACTTTCAATAACGCCACCTACTTTATCGAGGAATGCGTTATATTAAATTCCTTCAACAAATGACTTTATATATAGCTGTCTCGAGCGATTGAGGAGAAATTTCGCCAGCTCGATTTTTACAAAAAATCTAATATCAGACGCTGATATTGGAAATAAAAGAGAACTGAGAGAACTTCCCAATGTAATGTCATTTTGTACTGCATGTATTAACCAAACGTGGCCATGTTCCTACATCCTACATATAGCCCCAACATCCTGAAGCGGCCCTCCAGTCCAGTAATATTATTGGGCACCCCTTGCAATGGGATTTGATCTTGTTATAAATTTGTCCCCTGGACTCTCTTATGTTCAACGGTAAGATAACATTATTTGCAGAGTTAACTCTGTATTTTATGAAAGTTCTCACAACTTTCATAGCATTTCATGAAAGGACCTAAGGGGGAACTGAACTGCATGTTTTGCTTTGGGGAAATTTTAAAACATACTTTTAAAAAAACTACTTGTTATGATACAAAAATAAAAATTGATAAAAATGCAGTATTTTTGTAGCTACTGCATGA
>JAQGCC010002101.1:0-19898 GCA_034698905.1 Xestoiulus laeticollis | reverse complement strand
CCCATGTTGGGTCCCCAGCGCAATACGGCTGCTGTATTGCGCCCTTCACTCGCGCAGCTAGGAAAATGGGGCTTAAGCACATACAATTGATTGTGCTGCGTTAACTCCCTAATGATTACAAGACGTTTTGGCTTCTAAAACCTTCATCAGGTGCTTTAGTGTCTAGAAAGTATTAAGTCTTTCGGTACTCAGACCGTCCAGACATATCTTTTGTTTATTATCCTTTGTTTGCAATAAACAATAATCAATGTACAATATATACAACATTCGAAAACATGGAATAAATACGAAATGAAAAAAGGAATGCGAAGTTAGTACAATATCAGTTTTGGGATTAGACCACATGAATTGAGGTGCTTTAGTGTCCATTTCACATTAAGGTATTTGTTAACCTAGGAGAACTTTTTTGTAAGACTCCTTCCCCTCCCCACCACCCACCTCTCTGTGCTACCATTAGCTAGACCAACATCCTCAATTATCTCCCTTGTCGGATTCCCCCCCCCCCTTTTCTTTTGACCATATCCACAGAGTATACTCTTATTACATCTTCCAATCCCACTACACTTGGAGATCTTACTGGTGCAAGCTACATTCATTTTTAATCTAGCTACCCTATTGATGATTAAAGGAATCGGAGCAAATCAACGTTTGCAACCCATTCAAGATGCCTTTCATGGTTTCTGCATTATAATTGTATTGTTATTGAATCAAAAACATTCATACACAATGTTGTTTAAGATTTCCTAAATGTAATGTAGGTAGGCCATACAAAGTACATGAATGGTAAAAAAATGTCCAGGCTTCACTTGGAAAATAGATGGCGCCACATGTCATATTAAGCTAAATGTAGAGACAAACAAAAGCAAGTATAATCTACATGTAAGAGAGGTGAATCAAAGTAATGAAGGAGATGATAAGCGTGTTTTTTGTGCACACTTATCTAACCCCCTGCATCTCAAGTATCTAATAGTTCGTGCATTATGATGATAAATAACATCGAAAAAAAATACAAAATTAGTTTCGATAACAAATGAAATTTGAAGACATCCTGTGCAATGGTGTCTTTAGGCATGCCATCGTCTCATTTATCACCCATGAAAGGTTGCCGTATCTCGTAACACAAATCCCCTATCGTTCAAGCTTCAGAAAAATGAGGCTCGTATAAATAATATATAGAAATACATAAAACTTTAAATTTGCACAAAAAGTTGCAAGGTGAGTGACCATGACCATTGTCAATGGGGAAAGGGTTAAAGTAGGCGTCATAAAACAAGACCAACTAATTGTCTAGATTCACTGGTTTCAAAGATTTGTACTTGGAAATTTCTATCGTTTTTCACATAAATCATCCGGTGAAACAGTTTTTTTTTTACTTATTTTAATAGCTTCATGTATTTGACTTGACAAGCCATTTCACAAAATGTAAATTACTTTTCAATATCTCAACTTTAACAATCATAAACACACATTTTGATAAATCGAAAATTAAAACATACATTCGCAAAGGGATTCAAGATTTTTCAATCTTGACATTTTCTACCCGTTTTAGTATTCAATTTTCAGAAAGTACGTGTAGTTGCATGTTTGTACATGTCCCGTTTTCCATTTTGCCGTACACAGATGGGGCAGATTCCATGTAGAGTAAATGTGCGCATGTGCGCGTGAAGGATAAAATGTATGACCTCGTCAAATATTAAAATAAAAAACTCACATTTGAGCATACCAAAAAAATTAAGTCTCTAACAACAACCTGCATGAATTCTGCCTGCTGGGGCATTTAAATGAAGCGCCGTTACGATAAGACCACTGAACACGTGATGTAAATGAAGCCTAGCATTCAGGTTCTAACTTTTGTTGTGGACATCCATATAAATCGTTAAAAAAAACGTGAGGCGTAAAAAGCGAAATTTTCGTTGTTATATAAAACGCTTTATACACAGTACACTGCAGCAGAGAAAATTAGCCCGCAATTAAGGCGGGCAACGTGATTATATTTTCATAACGGCAATATAACTCGACTAAGTTAGTCCTCTTGCATGATTGGGTCAATTTAATTACATGTCTCGTACTAAAAGTAACACGTTGCAGTGAATTTCAGGTGGTAGAATCCAGGGATTAATTACACATTTTACATACATACTTTATATTCTATAAGCAATATAAGACTTGAAAAACAGCCATGCAACACCAATAAAACTTGGAAAATTTAATAGGTACGTACCTAGCTTCTACTGGCTAATTACAAATGAATAACACCTATAAAAAACATCTATAAGCATGTGTCTTTATTTTTGAATATTCAGGATGAGTCAAATACTAACTTCTACTTTCATAAACGTGTTTGTTGCCCATTAATACTGCATAATATACAAAACTGCATATAATAATAATACAAAAGTGATACTGCCCATAAATGACGTCACGTGATTTTGGCAGATTTTTGAACCCCCTATGTCACATGTCACTTAGTCACAAAAAGTCAGACCCCCTCTCAAATTTGACGTCACAATGCTCTAACCCATCTCTTTGAAAACTGGTTATTGTCATTGTAATCAGTATGTATAATGTCGCATCTAAATCTAGAACTTTTGTGGCACCCCTGTACAAAATCTTAGAATATGATTCTTATAAGAGCCTTTTTATATATTATTACTTTTTCCTTAGACTGATCAATTACTTGTAAAGTGAATAACAACTCCTAAAAAAACAATGGATGAATGAATGGACTGCATTTATCTCTATCTATACGTCGAAAACGTTTTTTTCTGAAATTCTGAACATCATTCAGAGTTTTTTTCCCTTGACTGAGTCACCTTCTATGAACTCGTTAACAGATAGGACCGACGTGAACAGACAAAAGTCATAAAATTTACATTTTCGCCAGAGTTGCCACGGCGATTTCATGCAAAACTTGGTTCAATGGACGTTATGAAACGCGAAAAATTGGTTGCCAGAACATTTTTCAAGATAATATTCACAAAAATATCCGCTTAGCTGAATGCTTTCAAAACCGAAGGTCTTTTGCTATCGTATATATCCTTTGGGTCAGCAGAGGAAATATACGTGAAAATGTTGCAATATGGTTAGTATATCTACCGAATTTAATTATATTAAATAATTTTCCTGATCATTTGGCTGAAGGATGAAACACTTCACAATTACCAATGTTTGGTCATGTTGTAACCAATGGGAGTAGTATCTGGCCTAAATTGTCTGCCCTGTCGAAATAAGTACACTAGCTGATATCAGTAAAATTCTTATTGATATTAGTATACACATACTGATAACAGTCTGAGCTATACAGCATAGTGACATCAGTAGGCAAATTCTATAGTGATATTAGTATACACAAGCTGATAACAATCTGAGCTATATATACTGGTATCTGTACAGCATAGTGACATCAGTAGGCAATGTTCGACTGATGTCAGTATTGCCCATACCAATATCAGTATATATGATCTAGATTTATATCAGTATAGTCATACTGGTATTGGTTAGTTATACTAGTATCAGTACACCATAGTGACATTAGTAGGCAATGTTTGACTGATGTCAGTATTGCCCATACCAATATCAGCATGATCTAGACTTACATCAGTATAGTCATACTGGTATTGGTTAGTTATACTAGTATCAGTACACCATAGTGACATCAGTTTCATCATTATACTATATGACTGAACACTCAAACTAAACTGTTTGACTGACACCAGTATAATATCATACTGATGCCAGTGTCCCCAATTATCAGTATAAAACTGATTACTGATACATGTATCAGTATATTTATTTCACCCAGGGGCCATGGACAAACTATTTTAAATAGATTTTAATCACAGAGACATACGGGCTGGTCATTTTAAATTTTAAAAAGTTTGAATTTTTAAGAAGGACGATTACTACAAGGTGACACTAAGCATGCAATGGTTATTCAAAGATGTTGACAACTTCACCACATGGTGTTATTGTTATTTGTGTATTTTGGAAAATATTAGGTTTTGTAAGATTTTACACAGCTGAAGAAGGCTTCATGAGTGGCCGTCACTTGCCTAGAATATTAAAAAGTCATTAATATTCCAAAAGCAACTTTGTGGAATATTGAGCAAGTAGTATTTTCCGTGGATGCTATATCTTTACATCAATCTACAAAATCGTTTCCATATATCAAGGGATCAAGAAAATATAGACAGGTTCAATCCAACAATTTTCTTTCATCATATATAGGCATTGACGTCAGGAATGTTTAACAATAATTTGTTAAAAACTGGTTTTCCTTTGGGTTGTCAAATTTAGGAATGAGTTTTTCAAATTAGTCTAAAAGAATAATTATAAGACATCACATTTAGAGAAATCATAATTATAAAAAAGAATTTCAGACACTAATGAACTTGTACTCTTGATTGCAAGAGGACTGTATGTCGGATTATTATAGGGCCGGTTTACCGAGACGGTCCATTATGATGAGCATAAAGGGACAAGAATTATTTTTCTTAAATCTGTAGGGTATAAAAATTGTATAAGTACTGACTGGTGTCTGTGTTGTAAATTTCTTGAATACAGGTGATGTTTAGGGTGCCCAAAGGTTGGTGAAAAATAAAAAATTCAAGGCTCTTGCATATTTTGTCCACTTATAACCATTTCACACAGCAGGTAAAAGAAAACTGATGGCATAACGTCCAAAACAGGAATCCTGCACAAAATACAAGTTAACGGGAAATGCCTTTTAAAAAAACCTGTTTAAAATAATCCTGTATAATATAATATCATCTCCAAAATAGTAAGAAGTGCCGGTTGTGAGTTGGGATCCATGTATAAAATAACGAATCTCCATATATACAGTAATATTAAATAATTTGTATTACTTCCAATGATTTTCTAAGGTAATATCTACAATGTAAATGTTTAAAATATCATACATGGAATCAAAAATGTTAAACATGGAAACAAAACAAAACTGGCAGGGAAATTAAACTTTCCTTGGGATACCCAATAGCTACCGACTCATCTATACATGTACACATGTATGAGGATTGAAAAAACAGGGAAATTCCCTATTTTGCAGCCTTGTAAATAGTGTCGACCAATAGCTAGTGACTCATGAAGGGTTTAAAAAGCGAAAATTCCGTATTTTGCAGCTGTATACACTGTAGCATGTTTACAGATGAACCTGTGAGAAATAATAACCTTTCTAAAAGAATATTTTTCCCTGGTCCCAAAAGTATTATTTAAGGCAGGTTTCACTGTATTCAGCAATTTTTTTTTCTTCTTTTTAAGTCGCAATTGTTTTATTATATTTATGTTTATTCATGCGCATATTCTAACTACATGCAAGCATACAAAAACGAGGTTACGCATTTAGTTTTAAAACCATAGGCAAAAATTAACCGCTCAAAAATTAATACCACAATTTCTAATGACCAACATTTTCCAAATCATGCAAATGGATCCCAAAACAGCATTCCTTTCAGTTATTTTCGTATATTGCCACGAATTAGTCACGTCAAAATTCACCAAAACATCGTTTCCTGCACTCATTTCCAGAATTGCATAAGCAGCAGCAGCAGCAGCATCCCGTTAGTCCACCCCCGCAGCATCCATAACATGGACTCTCCCAGATCTGTAGATCGCCTTGCAATGAGGGCGCTGTCGAGCCACGGCCACTGCAGGGCTCATCCTCCTCCAGGATTCAAGTCCTGCAAAAATCCTCCGAATTCGGGATTCTCCAACAATGCGGTCCAAAGGAACAACTGGTAGTGACCGGTAGTGACGCAGGAGTGGTGACCGGAAGTAATTTGTGTTTGGAAATTTTCGACAAGAACAGGACCAGGGATTCAACTTGAATCTACCTGCACCAAGTGGCCAGGGAGCTTAAAAGTAGAACGCAGTGGAGACGGTGTGACCAAGATGGAATATCAGTGAAAGTGCTTGAAAAAACTTTTTTGAGTCGATAGTGTGGAAATTTCAGACTTGATCATGTTGCTGTGACGCTGAAATCGGTTTTGGAAATTCCTATTTGAGGATCAGGGCTTGAACTATGCTGGACATTTTTTGCAATTGTGAAAGTGGTCTGGTGCTTGAAATTCATGAAACGTGACAATTTCCATTTTTCATGGTGTAACCAGATGAAATAAACTGATGCCGAAGTTCATCTTTTCATACAGAGAAGTGCTTGATATATACCGTACTGGAAAACCCTTCTGAACTCTAACCTGTAAAGTGCTTGAAAGTTCCAGATTCTACCTTGAAGTTCACCTATTGATTTTTTTTCAGAACTCATAGTTAAATTTTAAAATCTCAATACTCGCTATATTTAGTCAATTCTAATAAGATTCAATTGCATACATTTTATAAAATAAAACTCATTTAAAAATTAGTACAAAGCATTTTCATGGGAAAAAAAATAGGATCTAAATCGATATTTAAGATACTCTCATTTTTCTTATATTTAAATCAAGAAAAACAAACGTTTATATCGATTAAGAACTAGCAATCCAAAAACATTGAATTTAGAAATAAAAATAGGTGTTAAAGGTGCTTTTGATTCTCGACGACCTAAAAAACATCGGAGCAGTTAATCGATTAACCAAGGTAAAAAACATGTTTCAACTACATCCTTTTATATATTTATATCAATTGTGCTTGATAAACTTTATCTCGTTATGGTCAAAGTAGAATTATTGCAATTTAAAAAACAATTACTTTTACTAATTACATTTATTAAGTAGCTTGTGAAATAATTCGTCAAATTAATTATGCTTTCGGTTTAAATCTTTTAAGAATTCCATATTAAACGATTTACATAACACAATCTTATACCTGGTGAAAACATCCCATTGTATGGGATTGCAATGTTTATGAAGTCATGGAACATCCTACTGTTATCCCAATACAAAATTATCTTGTTTGATATGTGAGTGGGATAATAGACTCCTGATTATTAAGGCCCCATGGAATAATAGGCCTATCCCTTTCATAATGAGGTCTCATAGCTTGTGTCACAAACATGTAGCTTTTTTCAGTCTACCTAGTCACAATGAAAGGTGTCACCATAGCCTACACATTAGAAGGTGTCACAAGTGAAGTTAGAATCTGTCTCTTTATAAGAATTAGACGGTCTCACTATCATATTAGAAGGTCTCACTATCATATTAGAAGGTCTCACTAACACATTGGAAAGTCGCACTAGTCACATTGGAAAGTCGCACTAGTCACATTGAAAGGTCTCACTAGTCACATTAGAAAGTCTCACTAGTCACATTGGAAGGCCTCACTAGTCAAATTAGATAGTCTCACTATACTTGCATTATAAATTCTCACTACAGCAGCATTAAAGGTCACAATAGTCACATTGGAAAGTCTCACTAGTCGAATTAGAAGGTCTCATTAGTCGAATTAGAAGGTCTCATTAGTCGAATTAGAAGGTCTCATTAGTCGAATTAGAAGGTCTCATTAGTTGCATTAGAAGGTCTCATTAGTCGCATTAGAAGGTCACACTAGTCACATTGAAAAGTCTATAGTCGAATTATGAGGGTCTCATTAGTCGAATTAGAAGGTCTCATTAGTCGAATCACTAGTCACATTGGAAAGTCTCACTAATCACATTGAAAATTCTCGTAGTCACATTGGAAGGTCACGCTAGTCACATTGGAAGGTCACACTAGTCACATTGGAAGGTCACACTAGTCACATTGGAAAGTCTCACTCGTCGCATTGAAAGGTCTCAAAGTCACATTAGAAGATCGCACAATTCACATTAGAAGGCCTTGCTAGTCACATTAGCGAATTCCATGATCTCATTATTCTCATAGTTTTTTTCCCCTAGGAGACCACTTGAGATTTTACATTTGGGATGCAAAGAGAGCTTAACCTCCAAGCAGCTCCTGTAAATTATCACTACATTTTGGTTTTTTTATAAGAATGGATGCCCTTGCTTCGAAGCTTTGGTTGCCACTTACTTAGGCAGTATAGTTTTGCACCCGACTGAGATAAGCAACACCAAACTCGCTTATTCTGAATTCATCCCCGCGGACTCTTTCATTTTGCAATATATTAGTCGTAATCTTCAACGAATTCATTAAGGTTAGAAAATTCGTGCTTCTTCGTCCCATCAATGCGCTGGCTAATTTTAATTAAATTCAAGCGAAAAGCAGCCAGTTTCGGTCCTCGATTACCTTTTGTCTCGTGCCTTGAAAGTACATTGGCCATATCGGGGATTTAGAAGATATTTTATTAGCAAACTATAAAAGGATGTCCCAAGTTTTTAATTAATTTTATCCGCGGGAGCTTAATATGCAAAGCAGCTTATATTATTGACAGGATAGGCTTCACGCTACGAAATTGGCTTTTTGTGTTATAGCGAGCAAGGCCCATGGGCTAATTAAAATTTGCACGCTTAATTCTTGTCACTAATTTTCAATGCATCCACAATGATAATTCGTGCCATCGTTTCGTTTGAAATTCCTAAATCTTGACACTTCCGGTGTGCTAAACAAAGTGGTTCACAAACGATTCATCAACACCTAGACTTAGTTTATGACATAAAATTTCAAATTAACACCATATTAATTCTATGTCACCAGTTACAAATCGCAAGTGGTATTATGGAGAAAACATATGTATGGTATACATGTATATGTACGCCAATGAAACTAGTGTGCAGTGTATACTGCCAGCAAGTCTCGCGATATAACGAACCATTCCATATAACGAGCTGAGTGATTGGTCCAGACCAAATTGCATATCTCATGTATTAATCTCTTATAAACGTTATGTATAACAAATGGTTGGCTGGTCTCTTAATTACAATAGAATTTTAGTCAGGTTCATCTGTAAACATGCTACAGTGTATACAGCTGCAAAAAAAGGGAATTTCCCCTTTTTGAATCTTTTATGAGTCGCTAGCTATTATTGATCGACACCATGTACACAGCTGCAAAATAGGTAATTTCCCCTTTTTGAATGCTTTATGAGTCGCTAGCTGTTGGTCGACACCATTTATACAGCTGTAAAATAGGGAGTTTCCCCTTTTTGAATGCTTTATTAGTCGCTAGCTATTGGTCGACACCATTTATACAGCTGTAAAATAGGGAATTTCCACTTTTTGAATGCTTTATGAGTAGCTAGACATTGGTCGACACCACAAATTACAGTTGCAAAATAGGGAATTTCCCCTTTTTGAATGCTTTATGAGTCGCTAGTTATTGGCCAACACCATTTATACAGCTTTAAAATAGGGAATTTCCCATTTTTGAATGCTTTATGAGTTGCTAACTATTGGTCGACACCATTTATACAGCTGTAAAATAGGGAATTTCCCCTTTTTGAATGCTTTATGAGTTGCTAGACATTGGTCGACACCACAAATTACAGTTGCAAAATAGGGAATTTCCCTTTTTTGAATGCTTTATGAGTCGCTAGCTATTGGCCGGCACCATTTATACAGCTTTAAAATAGGGAATTTCCCATTTTTGAATGTTTTATGAGTTGCTAACTATTGGTCGACACCATTTATACAGCTGTAAAATAGGGAATTTCCCCTTTTTGAATGCTTTATGAGTTGCTAGACATTGGTCGACACCACAAATTACAGTTGCAAAATAGGGAATTTCCCTTTTTTGAATGCTTTATGAGTCGCTAGCTATTGGCCGACACCATTTATACAGCTGTAAAATAGGGAATTTCCCCTTTTTGAATCTTTTATGAGTCGCTAGCTATTGATCGACACCATGTACACAGCTGCAAAATAGGTAATTTCCCCTTTTTGAATGCTTTATGAGTCGCTAGCTATTGGTCGACACCATTTACACAGCTGCAAAATTGGGAATTTCCCCGATTTTTCAATCCTTATACATGTGTACATGTAAAGATGAATCGGTAGTTACATGTATTGGGTATATCAAACAAAGTTTAATTGCCATATACCATGTTTAACATTTTTGTTTCCATATTTTACATTTTTGATTCCATGTTTGCTATTTTTTGCAGTTCAATTATTCAATTAAACTTTTCTTCAAAATCATTGGGACTTATAAAAATTAGTAATTAAAAATTAAATAATTATTAATTTTCATTGATTTTAAAGAATGATTTTAAACGTTAATATCGTAAAACATTCTAAAGCTTATTTAAGGGGTGCTCAAAATACAGCAAAAAAATTCTACAAACAGCATTTGTGTGCATAAATGTCTCATTCGTTATATCGAGAGCCGACGGTATTTGATGATCTAGCTCGATCAGAGTAATTAGGTACTAGCTTACCGTTATGGTCTGACATTACAAGTTTACATTCCATGAAACATTTCGTCATAAATGTCTTGATCAACAATGATGAGCAAAATCGTTTAATACGGATTTTGATCCTAAAGAAAGCCTACTTGGATTTAGCAAGTGGAAAGGGTTAAATGGTTTCGTAATCGATATCATTTAATTAAGTGAACAGAAAATAAGTGGGGTTTTCTAAACGTAAATACAAAAGCAATTTTTTCGGTAAGTATTTCGAGTGCGTGCACATTGTGTAACACGACGAAAGAGGAAAAAGTTAATTGAAATTTATGGGTGGAAATATAAGAGACTTGGTATTGACGATTCATCGTGGACCCATTTCAGCACTTTTTTAAAATCAATTTAAGAAATTTCTCCCCAATGACTTCTAGCTTTTTATCTATTCTTTGCCACTAACATTTACAGAAAAAAACAGTAGCTAAAATGGAGTAAATAAATTAACTTTCGATGTGCCAATGGAGGAAGTTATAAACATTTTTTTTTAAAATAATGCCAATATTCGAATGTGGAACGCCAAAAAATGCTAATTCATTTCGATTCAGTTCACGAAAATGCATTTGGCAATAAGGTTTTTCAAACGGATTTTTGATAAATAAAATAGTTTTCAGAGTAAATTTTGATGCAATCGCTTTGCTAAGCAACAGTATTTAATGTTGGCATTTCACCCTTGATATAACCATTATTTCAAATTTTAAACTATGCTTCTTCGTGTAATTAAATGCAGAAATGGTATAAATTACGTAAATGCAAGAAAGATTTGAATAATTTATTCTGATGGACCATTTAATGATGTTGCAAAATATTTTAACATTCAACATCATACTTAAATGATTTGTCAGCTAGGTGCAAGCTTGTATAGGCAGAAAGATAATACCTAGGAAAGTGACCATTTTCCATAAATTGGTTTTAGTGAATGTTTTCCTTTATAAAAATTCTGTGTAATGACCAGGGTGTGCCATCTCTTTTGCAACTTTTCTAATAAAGTGACCATGTTCAATCTGCATTAGCAAGACAATTGGAAGGGGAAATCCCGCGGCGCTAAGGGGGAAAAGAGCAAATCCCTTGATGGGAAAGTGAAATACAAGTCATCTTGCTTCCTGTTTTAACCCTAACACTTCTCGTACCACCCAGCTAATCACATCAAAGCAAATAGCCTATTGTTAATCTTTTACAGTGTATGATTAATCTTATTTCAATCCTTTATTTCATTCTTTAAGTTACTGCAAGTTTTTAGAAAATAATGTATTTCTAAAAATGGCACTAATTTTATCAAAAATGTACAAAGAACTTTGCTTAAAGGATAAAATTGAGCTTTTGAAGTATTTGGAAACAAACACTTAAAGAAAAACAGCCCAACAGTTTCAAGTTAGCAAGAGCTGTGTGAAAAATTAACATTAAAATAAGATAATTGAAACACCTGAAATATCATATTATGTTTGAATGTTAGAACTTAAAGACAACTTGTTCTTCAAGCTTTCCCTGCAATCACCCGATTAAAAAATTTTTTTTGAAACATTTTAGATGCAATTATTCCTTAAAGTGACCCCATTATCCATACATCCTCTACAGTTTCAGGGACTACAATCTCATTTTTGGTTGTTGTGGACCTCCGATTCTTTGATGTCAGTTCGTGGTCACGGTTGATACGAAACGAGATACACTCTCCAGCGAGCTGGTTAAGTAGGAAACGCAGTCAACCAGTCCATTTGTTAGACGTTGATACCTTTGGGAAAATGACCATTAGCTTTATAAACATCCTTAGGCATCACTGATTATTAATCACTTTCAATACAACGGTTCTCTGAGGGAAGCAGTCCAGGAATTTGTCAGGTTGAAATCTCAAGCATGAAGATAGTAGAGAACATACTCAACGTTCCATTAAATGAGATGAATAGTAGCCTATAGAACGAAACCTCAGCAGCCCTAGTGACTAATTATCAAACATGTCTTCATTTTGGTTTGTCTTCTGTCTACTTTAATCCGCCATAGACTATGCAACAGTGGATTGATTTCATTTAATCGAGGTTTTAAAGACAGGTTTTGGCAAACTACAATTGCTTTAATTATTGATTCAAACAAATCTAGGCTTTCAATTCACTCCTAAATTGCCAATTTTAAATACAAACTATGTAAAAACTATATTGTGTCCTATTTTTATAAAAAAATTTATATACATTTTTATAAAAAAATTTGCTTTTAATTTAGTCTAGATACATGTACAGTGCTCGTATATTTTTATTATCTCTTGTCAAAATCTTAAGTGTACTTAGTATACTTTACTGAATACTAAGTTGTCCAAAAAAGTGCACTTAGTATATACTAACCGAAAATCAAGTCTTCTTAAAATTCCTAGTATACATTACTGTAAAGTGTACTAAGTATAGGAAAGTATACTATAAAGTATACTAAGTTGTTCAAAAAAGTGCACTAAGTATACTTTCATTTTGACTAGGGATAATATTTTTAATATAGTGTGTATACGTATATTTGAAACATGCTGAACTCTAAATAGCACTATACCTCCAAATAGCAGGTTCAGCGCTATTCACAGGTTTTAATGTAAACAAAAATTTCAAAATATATTTTAAATTTATAAAATTCCAAGCATATACAAATTATTTGCTATATAAGTGGGATATCATAATGTAATCATTTTCGCATAATATAAATGCATACATGTATATATAATGTTTATATTTTTGAACATTCATGGACCTTACAATGTGGACATAATACGCAATTAACCGTTTAACATCTTGTTATAACCAAACTCATAATATAATACCATAAAATATCCCAAAATATAAATAGCAATATAAATTTGGCAGCACAATGTCAGTCCTTCATTTCTAATTAAAATTTAATCTGTATTAAACCAGATCTGATGTAAAGGTAAACAAACATTAATATGATCATGTATTTCAAAAGGGAAATTGGATTTTAATAAACTTTGGGTAGATCAAACTGCATATTCGTGTAAACAGTGCATAAAACTATATAGACTTTTGAATTTATCTGTAGTTAAATCTGAATTTGGTGCAACCATTCAAAAGTAGTCCATTGTCTGTGTAAATAAAATCGTGCCCAACTAACGCTAGTCCAACCTTTGAAGAGTCCTAGGTGTTTCTTGTGCTCAATCTAATCAGTATTGAAGATGTGAGGGGAAAATAGGAACGAGTGGGATTCAGTAGGAATACCAATGGGACATTTTTTTCAATAATGCCTATTGGCCCACTTTCGACGAATTGTTGAAATAAACCAACCCAGACGCAACAATTTAAGGCAAGGCAAACGAAAATGCCTTCAGTAAGAAAAATGATTTCACCAAAATCCAGACTAGGAAATGTACACACACATGACACAACAAATACAAATAAGAACTTTAATGCAATCGGTCCCACGATATTACAGATAATCCAGACTTGCAAAATAAATATTGCTGCCACGTATTTCTATAATACCAATAATAAAAAATGTCGATGAAGGAGGTGCACGCGTCATTTACTTTCAAAAAAAAAAATATATATATATATGTATACTGTACATGTTTATATATATGAACGAAAAAGACAATTAAGTAAACGTAAACGTCAAGATTTATTGGAGTAGTGAGTTTTATACTCACGTTTTTACAAAACATGCAATAAAACATATGGCTTATGTCACGAGATTTATCGAAATCTAGACGAAATAAACAGGTTAAATTGTTTAATTTTATTTCGCATATGCATATCATTTTATCGAATTACAACACAGTGTTATCGATAACGTATCGTTGTACGACACGCTGCGCAATAATTCCTTTTTAAAAAATTTCGTCACCTATGACGTCGACATCTATAATTTGTACGTTAACGATGTCTATACGTTATAGGTGACGTTATTTTTTAAATGCAATTACAAACGGGAAGCATTTTAACGTGCTGCTTTATCTCGTTAATAGTGAGATAGGGCCTTCATATAGCAGCGAGTTGTAAAACGACTGTCATCGACAGCAGTCTGGTATACTGCGCATGCGCAGTACGATTTGTGGATGGCCGATTCGGGTACGATTAGCAAACGCTCCAATCGTAAACGTTCGCGATTTACCTTGCAAAAATTAATACCTCAACGATATAATATAAAACGATGTTTATTTCGCCACTTAGGCCTATTAGGTGCAATTTTTTTAAAGAAGTTACATACATGTATCAAACAAAAGAAATGCTTTTGATTTAATACAAATTTGCATTATCTCATCGTATTTATTGAAATTTCAAGATTACATCATTTGCCATGTATATACTTAAAGGGAACATTTTATCAATGGTAAAAGCTTGAAATGGTAGTTTATACTGTAGATGACTATAATTTTCGTATTTTTAAAACACATTACGACCATTGTTTTAGCATATGTTAATACACGTATTGTATTTAAAATAATCCAAAATTTGACCTGTTGTATTGGAAAATATCATTATCAATAGCAAATATTTCCCACGGTTTCAGAGCTATGAAAAATCCTTTCTCCAAACATTCTTATCAGAAATGTTCAGCTTATGGCATGTTCTCTTTTTTAAACAATTGGGCAAACACGCACTGCATCGCCGTAATGCAACGAAGTGGCCTCCAGGGGCCCCAAAGCAGCTCATTTGAAAGCAAACCTTCTTTCCCTCAACTGTGGTTATTTTTGAAGCCAAATTCAACCTCAATTCACTAGTCAGAATCCGCAAATAAGACCCTGGTTTAACTACGATAGCTTCCCCATCCCCACTAAAATTGCATCCTCATACATGCACTGCAGTATGTGAATGCAAAATGTTATACTGATGCTATAAGAGGGTTGCATACCAGAATAAGCCTTTTTTTACTAAATTATTTTTTTATTTAATTTTGGAAACTGATAGGAACAAATGGAATGTACGAGGACCTAGTATAAATAGTCTATAATTTGTTTAAATTTTTTGTTTACCCATGTCAAAATCTTAAGGGTACTTAATATACTCTTCTGATTATTAAGTACACTTTTCCTAGTATACTTTACTGTAAAGTGTACTTAAAAATATACGAAAGTATACTATAAAGTATACTAAGTTGTATACTTTACCAAGTATACTTTCATTTTGACTAGGGTATGTAAATACGTATATTACATTTCATGGAAATATGTCCTTAAAATTTATAATTGTAGAGGGTCAGGTAAACTTTACGGACATATTTCCATGAAATATAATATACATAAACAAAAAATTTAAACAAATAATAGAATATTTATGCTAGGTCCTCGTACATTTCATTTGTTCCTATCAGTTTCCAAAATTAAATTTTAAAAAAATACTTTAGAAAAAAAAAGGCTTATTCTGGCATGCAACTCTTACAATGTAAGTTCTTAACTTTATTTTTTTTTTAAAAAACGCGTTCAATGTGACCAGGTTTACTGGATTTCACTCTTTTATTGTCACTGAACAAATTGTCTGTTTTCTTGCTCGTTATAGGTGTATTAAACGTGGTGTATTTCGACCTCCTGTTGTTAAAATTGAAAGCACCTTTGAAGCCAAACTCTTTTTCAGATGAGTCCAACGACGCCAATTTCCTGCGTCGATCAGAATCATGGTGAAATAAAGAAAAAAAAAAAGCAGTAGCAGCAGTGGTGTTCCGGCTAACGTATGAATGACAGGAAGTCCAAGTGACAAGCAATAGGTCTCTCTCAGTTGCCAAGATTAAATTAGGAAACATGAGCGTACGAAAATTGCGTGCATTTCCTACAAAGAGTCGAGTCAAGAATGTAATAAGAAGTTGCGCATTGTTCAACCACACTCACCGCAAGAATAAGACATTCTGACAGTGTGATGTGTTAATCTGTAGAGGGACCTCGACATTACCCTTACTATATTTCCGGATCACGTGTCTGGAATCGCCAATTCGGAAAACAAATTTCAAGAAATTTACAAAATGTAATAAAATCGTTCACCTGGATAAGCTGGGATCAAAAATTATACTGTGTATATACACAGGAGAATTAGGTTATATTTTACACGATTGAATAGTTCATGGTAACGTCTCAAACAGATTTGCATATAAATGTATATAGTTGTGCTATAAAGAGTTCCCATAGAACTAACGTTAAATTTCCATGTCTTTTCCTTGACATTTCCAGGTTTTGAAATAATTTTCTATATCTATCTCGAGAACCGAAAATGTAAAAAATATGATATGCCTAGAAACTTCTCATCTTGCATCTCAAAATAATGTCAAACAATTTACAATGTTCTAGAAAATAACAAATTTGAATTCAATTGGGAAAACCTTCATTAAAATAAGAAAACAGTAATTGAAAAAACATAACTTAATTAAAATCAGTTTTTAATTAAGAGAGAATATTCATAACCTTAACTTTCCAATTTACAATGCACAGAATATGACTAATTTGATTTCAATTGGGATCTCACAAACTACATTTAAATAGTAATTAAACGGTATCTGAAAAAATATATAACTAATTAAAATTAGATTAGAATTATGAGAGAATATTCATATTAACTATAGTTAATATTTTTCAATTAAAAACCGACCAGGTGGAATTTCCCACTTAAATGAAATTTATATTCTTAACTTGACTTTATATTCTTTATTTTGTAAGTATACACATGCCTCTCAATGAAACTAGTTAGCCTATATACAGTACGTCGTATAAATAAAAGTATGTTTGTGTGTATGTGATTGTGTTTGTTCAGTAGCAACTTTTGATACACTCACCTGATTGCTCCAAAATTTTCCACAAGTACTTTTCTGTAGGCAAATAATAACATAGTGGGTCATCCAACCCAAAATGTTAACCCCCAAAATTTTACCCATTAACCGCTTCTAAATGGTGCATTATGTTGACGCTACCTTGTAGAGAAATATTGTTTATACATGTACATGGGAGCGTTCTTATTACAGGGGAGGGAATTAAGATGGAATGGACATCTTGCCATTGGTCCCTGGAGTGAAAACATTAAGGGTCAAAATATCACTCTGAACTCGAGCTCCTTCATTGCAAACTCGGTTCTAGTTCCCTGCAAAATTGTACCACAATACCATAAACAGTAACTTAGTCCTACGTTAAAACTCCTTTGGTTGCACAATATGAGAATAAAACAAGACACCTTCCTACATATGATGACAATAAAAGATCTCTTCCCCGTCATGCCTATTTGCTAAGTTTTAAGACCATGGCATCTGCGATAAGCTCACAACTTGATAGATATAAGAAAAAGGTACGGGTCGACCCTTAATCGCCAACTGTGGCACTGAGGTAAGAGCTTAACCCATTCGCTTTCCATGATATCGTCATCGATTTTAAATTAAGGCGTAGGTTATCTCCAAAGCGCAAGAAAATGCAATAATATTTGTTAAATAAAGCCGAGCCAATATCATAATAAAATTAGCAATAGCGCAAATCCCACTGCACTTCAGTCGTTCTTCGGCTGAGTGGTGCTGCCTGTGTTAAGGCAAACGTTAATTGGAAAGTCCTCTGAGGAATAGTAAAAAAGCCCTTAGAAAAATGTTATTCGCAATAAGAAAAAAAGATGGAAGTATTACAGGAGGCATATCGAATTAAATACACATTATATGCGC
Organism: Xestoiulus laeticollis; assembly: GCA_034698905.1. Taxonomy (NCBI): domain Eukaryota; kingdom Metazoa; phylum Arthropoda; class Diplopoda; order Julida; family Julidae; genus Xestoiulus; species Xestoiulus laeticollis. The sequence continues at coordinate 2,015 of JAQGCC010002101.1, read as the reverse complement.
AAAGAAAACGCCGGTGAATCGTAATTAAGGATTGTCTGGCAGTAGCGTAATTAGTCATTAATTCAATATTGCATATATAAAGTATTGCATTTCACCGAATAAAATCTAAGATTAGAAGCTTTTCGGTATACAGTCGGCTCTCCATATAACGAACAGAATGACTGGTTCCGACCAAAATGCCTATAATTTTCATTAGCCTGAACGTATAATTTTCATTAGCCTGAACGTTGTTCATAACGAAACGCTCGATATAACGAACGGTTCGGCTGGACGTCTCTTCACTATCCCACAATACCAAATGACTGTTTAAAACGACAGTAATTCGAAGTCATAGGTCAAAGACAAAGACAATCCTGTTGTGTCAAAAGATATTTTCATTGATTTTATGGATTGGTTTTAAATAGAAAGATTGTGCAAAAAAACGTAAAGCTAGACCTCGCCGTTTACGATTCCATTTGAAAATACGTTTCGATTCCAATCCGAAAACGAAAACCAGAATTGAATTTGTGCAGTATAGTCATCGATACGTTTTTTGATGACGCGTCTTATGTATTATTATAAAAGCGTATTGATGTTATAGGGATTTCCCCCTTTACATGAACAAAGTAGGGATAACCCAAGGAAATGACAAGTGTATTAGTCATTGTTTTCTGAGAATCATCTTTGAAATAATGCAGGTTAATGATGTCTCGTTTATTTCTTCTTAGTTTGGAATTTTAGTAATCGATTTCAGCTGTTTAGAAAAAGGTGAATTAAAATTGTATATCTATTCATTGCATATAGCATTTCAACTTCAGATAAATACTTCACATATCCAATCTAACCCAGGGATTACATTTCCATTCTTTCAAACAATAGAAAACATATTGCTCCTTTAAGAGGAAACCCATTTCGAAGAAATATTTAAATCAGCGACAAAAACTCTGAGAGATATACTTCATTTTTAACAAATGAACATAATTGCCAATGTGCTTAAGGAAAGCAATTTGTTCGACGTACAGCTGTTGCCTTTAAAAATTTACGATTTTTTAAACTCATTAAATTCTACTATAGCCTATAGAAATAAGCGAGAACAACAGCAATTAAATGTAGAATTAATGCAGCAAAAATCAATATCAGAACGAGTTTAGTTTAAACATTAAATGCCAAAAATTAAAGAAATTTATTAGGCCTAAATATGAAAAGTAGTGAGATAGTAAACGGGTCACGAATTAAAAATGGACAAATTCCCAGTAAGAGGTATATTATTCAGTGAGAACCAAGTGCATGGATACAAGAATTAAACTCATGAATTTAAAGAGGATCAAATAGATTTTTGCTAAATAGAAAATTATACGTGAAGGCAATCTGCCATTTTCCATGTAGTTGGAGACATTTTAATGAAGCGCCGTTACGAACCGACCACTGAACATGTGATGCAAATGAAACGCTGCTATAATTTAACAAGAGGTATTCAGTTTGTAAAAAACTTTCTTTGGAAATTTCCTTAGGATTTTACAACGTTTTTAAGAGGTTAAATTCTGTGTCCATACAGTAGAACATGTCTAAAATAATCCCGTGTAAAAACATTACTTATCTAAAATAATAAAATGTGCCTGAACTGACTTGGGACCCATGTATAAAATAATAATCCTCATAAAGTCATATTTAATGGATATATTTAAAGTTTTATTTAAGGGAATATCAACAATGGAAGTTTTATGGAACTGCACAAAATATCAAACATGGAATCAAAACTGGCAAACATGGAAACAAAAATGGGCAGGGAAGTGCAGAGCAATTAAACTTTGCTTATAATATCCAATAACACGGTTGGCTTAATGGTTATGCTTAACTCCTTGAAATTGGGAGACCCGGGTTCGAACCCCGGATATCTATCCTGGTTGTGATTTTTCGTGGTTTCCCACAACCTCCCTTAATCGCCCATATAGGAGGATGCCAGTGCCCAGATCTTCACCTCCGCACAACCAAAATGTGCAACGCACTCCCGTCCCCTGATTGGATCACAGAGGTCA
>JAQGCC010002100.1:0-19907 GCA_034698905.1 Xestoiulus laeticollis | reverse complement strand
TTTATGAAAATGAGACATAATATTAAAAAAAAGACATGTATAATGTCTCAAAAGGAGACACTTCAGTTTAGAGTGTATATGCCTTCTATGTGAAGGTATCTATACTGAATATAGCATGCCTAAACAATTTATAATTAATATAAAACAATAAGTGATAAGAAGTGACTGTTTGCAGTCCATCATATTGTGTGTACTTTATTGAATCAGGGAATTTTATGAAATCAAAAATCATTAATGCCAGATTCGGACATCCCTTCCATCATTACTTTGGTTACTTTTGTTACTATTCAAGAGTTGGATCTTTTTGCCATTTACCACCTTATCGACTGTAATGCGTATCAATCAGGCTTTTATATGTAATTTGCGATTTAAATTGATCTTGATGCAGCATCTTATATTTATACTCTTAGTTTCATCTGGCAGGGCTGAACAACCAGCAAGAAATCGATTTTCGGAAATTACATTTATAAGCCTAGCATGCACCTAAAGTTGGTTCTCACCTGGACTAAATTACTTTATTTGAACAATGCAGTTCATTATATGCAATGTGCAATAAATTGAAGCTGTATGCCACATTTTCATGGCGTTTAAAATGATATCTCACGAATTCACAATGTAGAATCTTCAACATTGCTGCGCTATTGTTCGGAACATAATAAGAAATTGGGGGTTTTCTGGAAGAATAGCAATATATGATGCTCTATTGTCGACGTAATAATAAAAAGGCCGTGGATTAATGTAGCCGAGTAATACGTTTATTGTTGAGAAATCCCTTTTATTGTATCACAGATGAAAACACAGATTTGAGGATGATTGCATCATTGCAGCTAAGTAATTAGAAAGATGTTACATGAATGAATGCGAATTATACTTAACTGTTGCTTTAATTCATTGTCTAAGCGTTTGTTTGGGCATATTTTAAGCAGTTGTAGTGATTGCATGCGCGATTAGACGAATTTTCATTCAAAACTTCCAACTTGGTGAGTTGTATTGTGGCTATAATGGTCTGTTGGGCGGTTGCTGAATGTAACGAATGAATGAATGCAAAAAAGTTCATGTTTTTTTAAGTCCTATAAACTTGTCATCCGTGACAGTAAAATTGAACTAACAAACAGAAAAATAAAATAGAAATTTATATCAGTGAAATGTTTAATTACTATTTACCAGATTTTAATCAGTGCTGCTTATCTGACAAATCAATGTCAAATCTATTCCCAAAAGACCATTGTGCACCAGATTAGAATATCTATAGCATTACAACCATATGCTATACTTTCTTTTATGGACAATGGGTTCATAGGCTCTGTCGCTCTAAACTCTCATACGTTGACAACAAAAGTACTTAATCGATCCAATTTGCAAATCCAACTGCATTTTCGATTTTAATTAAAACTTTTGCATTTTTAATGAAGTGTCTTTTTATAGCAGTGGTTGTGTTGGCTGTAATTGTCTGCGTTTTACAAAAGTCCTTCAAGTAAGTCCGATTAATTACAAAGCGTAGATATTATGCAGCCCCCTTTGCCAGTGTTTTAATTACTACGATCTTCTTGTACGGGCAACGTGCCAGAGCTAAATTCTTTTTGGAAATATCGCCCACGTTAGCCGTTTTGACATGGATTTTCTGTCATGTAACGCATGCCTCTGTGGTTTCCAGACCTGGTGATCAATGTTATCTCATTCAATTATATAACGAATCTCATCAGTGGATGATGATAGGTTTGTGGGATGACACTCAAGAAAGGTTCATACTCCCAGTAGAGTGTGCATCCTTTTCTCGTGTATTTGCAAATGACTACAAACTCTTAACATCTGAAATATATACTGTTAATGTTACATTTATTATTAATGAAACAGCGTTGTTTACACTTGTCTGGGTACACCGATTTCATTTTTAGTTGTTAGACTGCAGTAATTAACAAATGATATGGTACAAAATAAGCAATTGGCGTAAGCTTGTGTTATTTATGTTTACGGGTAATTAGTTGGGTGCATTAATTTTTTGTGTGGAAAATTGAGCTTCTTATGAGAGAAAAAATATACACAATGTACCGACATACAATGTAGTTCAACACTGATAATAAACTAGCTGTATGAATCATAGCTAATATCATATACATGCATTAGATGGATACTCAGTCATATTTTCAGATCATATTTTCTGATAGCTTCGAACAGTGTATAGGGGATCCGCTTATTATTGAAATATTAGGCAAATAAAATACCGGTATCGTATGTTTGTTTCTGGTAAGTTTTTGTCATTTTTAATTTATTGATACCGACGTTGAGGGAATAAAAATAATAAACTCCGGGTCTTGAATAAATCCTGGGCCAATGTTTCTTAATTTTAAATAATCCCCAGTGCTTTATTCGAGTATTTCCTGTATTAAAGTACACTTCTGCAAGATTAAAGTTTAGCATATGTATTTTATACATTAAAACTGGAATATTTCCAAAGTTGTCTACAGAATTAGTTTTCAAATTTGACAAGATTGATTTGGTAAACATTGCAATTGGATTCTTTATAAAGTTATGTGAATATATTATGACAACAATCAAACGTCAAGATGCAGAATATAATTGCAAGATGCAAAATAGATGTATATTGCTCAGACATTAGGTATGCATTTCCTGGTTCAAGTCTGAAATGTAATGTTGGAAACTCATACACCGCAAGGGAGCGCTGGACAAAAATAATCTAAATTATCACGGAATCCTTGTTGGATTTTTCGTTTGCTGCCTGCTCTAATTAGCTCATTTAGTAGTTCAAGCCCTAAGTACTTTGACTACATGTGTTTCGGTGACAGGAAAGGGCACTGGCAGCGCTCTAGAGCAATGTGAAGTGGCTCCCTCTATCCCACAGCTGATGAAGGATTTTCAACCAGCATCCGCACTAGAATCCTCTGCAATGGAATGCTCGAAACTATCATTTCCCTCCATCCCTTTCATCCGCTTGCCATCTTCAGCAAATAATGGCATCATCTTTCTTTTTTGGGGGATTGCCTCCTTAGTTGCATGTCAGGAATGCTGACGTAGTTTCCATCATCCCCATCCCCTCTCTTCTTGTCTGCCTGAGAATTGGAGGCTACAACAACGTGGTTTTCCCCCCCTATACTTTCGTTTCTTGCACGCTTTTTGCAAAAGAGACCAAGTAATGCTGCCAATCGATTTTTCCCAACTTTCTATTTTTAGCTCCTATTCTGCCATTACCTAGGCTGCTTGCTTTGTAGCCTCCCATCCTTCGCTCTTAACAGACAGGTGAAGGTCTGCGGAAGGTGCCATTTTAGGTCCACATTCGAGGGATTGCCACTTGCTGCTGCTGCTGCTGTTTTAATACGTGTTTGCATTAAAAACACTTTTCAGTTGCACAGCAGAGGGGCAAATTGATTGACCCCTATGCTGCAGCATGGGGTCATTGGTGACGTCATGTGGAATGTGGTGGCGTGCTTGCGTGCGTGCCCATGCGTTTGGGTACCGAATTATGGATGCGCTTTGCAAATATGAATGCGCTCCAATTGACTCATAACAGAGTTATGCCCTCCCCTTTTTATTCTTTGCCTGGATCTGCACAGATCATCAAGTGTCGATATGGTGAAGACAGGCCTGGAGATGGAGCCCTGAGCGCCATCTAGTGGCGGATGTGGGGGTTGCTTTAGAGGACTTATCCATGTTGGTAGCGTGTTGCTAAGTGAGAATCAAAATCTGGGAAGAGATAATGCTCTAATCGGTGACTATGGGGGTGATGATGATCCCTGCAGATGCACCACTGTTGTTCGTAAACGCCATGGTGAGGTTCTGCACGGATGCACCACTTGCACTTGGGCTGGTGTAGTTTGTTTTGTGATTGGGATCAGTATATGCAGATTAAATCTCAGCAGCTTATAAATCTTTCCCATATCCTCATTGGGGGTATTTAATTTATTCACTTTGAATTTTGGTATTATCCCGTGTCATCTTTCTGTTGTCAACTCGTTAAATTTCTGGTTATTCTGCCTTTTGGCTTTTTCGAAATCGTAATCCTGCTATTAGCCATTTCCGTGAAAACGATTATGGCATTTTCATAGAACTTTGAGGTTTTCTTTATAATGTAGATTTAAAGGCACCAAGTGTATTATTATGTTTTCTAATTTAGTCTAGATGGCGCCACCGCCTACTTAGAATCTGCATTAGTTGAAATATTGCCTAAGCTTAAAGCCTGGTACACACGTAACGTTTTGTCGTCAGTAGGGAGATAAAGCTGTCTTACGTTCAACGTGAACACAATTGACAGTACTGTCCTTTTTTTCACGTTCACGTTTACGTGTACGTGAAGCCTGCCTTCTTCAGTTTTGTCCGGTCACAGATTTTATTGTGGCTTATATGAAATAAAAATTGGACAAATTTTTGGTTGGCCCTATGCATGCCAGAATCTGAAGACATTGTATCCTGAATGCCACCTGCTGATGGTATTTATATGAAGCGCTTTTATATGACCACTGAACACGTGATGTAAATGAAGCACAATTTAAATGATATGATGATTAGAACCTGAATGGTTCAAAATTTCAGTGATGTCAAAACCAGAACCGTATTCAATTCAAATCGTTACCCTACAGTCAGCATGTAATATATGCCATGTGGCAGTGGACAAAGTGCCAGGAACAGTATAAGGTCGGACAGCTTTTTGGGGCAATAGAGGGATTGAGCACGCCTCCATTAATGCCCCGTCAACTGATTTATCTTAACGAGAACGCATTGGAATAACATACAGTGCTGTCAATGTGGTTAGCATTAAGGGAGCATTAAAGGAGGCGTGCGCAATCCCTCTACTATCCCGGCATCCGCCTATATGTGTTTATATGGGCGATTAAGGGAGGCTGTGGGGAAACCACGAAAAACTACAACCAGGATATAGCCGACCGGGCTTCGAACCTGGATCTCCCGAGTTCAAGGAGTAGTTAAATTCTAAATTCTATGTCATACGTTTTTTGCCTTCTTCTCTAAAGCTGGTTTTAATTGGCACCCTGCAAAATTACGTGAACCTTGTACAGCTGTAATGGAATGTTTTTATTTTACATGCTAAGCTAATGCTATAGAAGCTATATTTGTAGTCAGGTTTATTGGCACACAATGTTTGCGTTTGAAGCTGAAGGTGCTACATATACACGCGTTTTCGCTAAAAGCTTGCAAGCAGTGGTTTATTGGTTGGCTTGGCAATGCGTGGCAAACGTATTGACACTAGTACTGTTGGTCAAACTGAAACTGTTTGACAGATTGGCCATATGGGAGCTATAAATAGCGGTGTAAACCTGCACGTAGGCTTTGTTGTATTGTTGTATGATCATACTTGTATCAGTTGAAAGTTTGGTCTTTTTTTGCTTGGCACAATGCAAAGATATCCAGAGTTTCTGCATTTATAGAATGTAAAAAAAAATATCTTGAAATCCAGCTGAGACTCATATCCGCCTTCGGTGTCTCGCATATTGAAAATTTGGTTTTGCAAAAAATGGCGGTAATTTAACCCAAATGTATTTGGAAATTGATGAGTTCGAATTTTTTTTGTTGTTGTCAGTTTCAGGGCTGGTAACTCACATATAGACCATGGTTTTAGCCGCTTTTTTGATACCATTTTTTCAAAAAAATCGATGGGAATGGGTTTGATGGAATGGCGGGACTGACTTTGATGTAAAAGATGATAGATTGTTGGTGAAATTATAGAAAAAAAAAATAAACTGCTATTGCTTATAAGATGCATTTGCTGTCCAATATAGAGGCACTTATTGCTTGTTTTTTCTTCCTCATCTCAAACTCTATTTTCTACACGAAATGTCGTTAACTGTTATCTGGCACTCAGTTGCTGCGTTGGACAGCCATTTAGCTTTTGGCTCGATTTCGTTTTATTGGTCAGCAAATTCATACGCATTTCTTACCATAAATTTTCCGCTTTCATGTAATCGAAATTTGTCTTCGGTTATAGCCTTTATCACGTGTAGATCAGAATGCTCAGTCGTCTGGAAAATTGAGAAATTTGCTTGAATTTTTAACACCATGAAAACGTTATGAATTTTCTAGAGCTTCCGTGCACTGAATTCATGGATAGACTGCATGTACATGTATTTTTCTAACGTTTTCAAGTTTATTTAGTTGTAAGATAATTGATTATACTCCTTTTTTGCATTTTTATAGTAAATACATCTTAATATTTATTAGGTGGCTGCAGTTTGCACTGTAAAATGCAGTGACCGAAATTGTTCGCTTTTATCACTGCAATGAAGATTGGTTATAGAGCCTGTCTAAAAGCATCAAATGTACCGGCCACGACTTGGGACCCATATCTGCAGATGTACATGTACCTGTCTGAAATGATATCTCCCAAGAGTATGCTTTTAGACAGGTTCTGCTGTAATAACAGTTCGAATATAATTTGTTGCATTTTAAGCCTATGCATTATTATAATTAATGTAAATTTAAAGGGATTTAAAATCTCTACAGTTTTTTTAGCTCTTATTTAGAATGCTAAACAGTTCAAACAACTAGTTATAGTGTCAACATTTGTCAGAGATGGTTAAAATCAGTCGATGATACGACTTTTTAAATGACGAATGCTTATTTGACTAATTTATTAATTCAGTGTGATGCCTGCATGTATACATGTATGTGAAATGCGTTGTTTTTTATATATCTTCTGCGTGATTTGCTTATACATCGTTCAATAGTCATTAGCAAGTTTTTAGAATTGCTATCGAGTGGTGTTTTTGTGTGTTTCCCGATAACACTAATGGAAACACAATCTTAAAATGTCTTCTTGGAGATGTTAGCTATTTGTAGATTACTCTATCGTTGCAGTCACCTTTAAATTCCGATGGTTATCAAACATTTTGATGCGGAGGGGTAATCAGTAGAGTGTATCACTTAAGTACCCCATGGATTCCATTGGACATGTTCCATCTTTTACTATATTCCCCTATTTTTTTTTCTTATTCGAAGACCAATGAAGCGTTTTTGGGTTTTGTTCGCAGAAACGTGGATTTTCGATCTCGCTCTCATAAAAATCCAGATGCAGGAAATTTGAGTCTGATTAGCAATGGTGGTGCATGATGAACTGCATTTGATGACAGTCATAAAACGTTCATATATAGCGCATGCTGTCTTTCAGGACTATCTCCCCCTCAGCCTATAGTACATGTAAACGTGGAAGAGGGTTGCGTGTTGCATGTTCAAGTGTCATTTGCAACACTTTTGTAATAAAGCGAAGCTATAGTTCGCTCTCATCAATATTTCAGCTAAGTATAATGAATAAAAATGCATTTGGGAGGTAATTCAGAAATTCGCTACAGTGTCTCTACCAGCTCTCTGTTTCACCCTCTTTGAAATAATGAAATAAACTCACTTGCATTAACATAATGGGCTGGAGAAGACAAATTTGTAGACGCTTAGGTTGCACTTAGCACATCTTATGTCTCTTATGCTTACCATAACTACAACATTATATTCTATTTGCATGTTGTTCATAGTAAAATAGGTCACTTGGAAGTAATCAACCTTTTACATGTAATGATGATCTACAAAAACAAAGGCTGGATTACATTATTCTTAGAATTGTTTACTAAGATTGAGTTGCAACCAAATCTAGTTTTATTATTTATTTAACTATTAATCCTTTTACTTTTTCAAATGGTTTAAAATCAGTTTTTCTTACTGAAAAGGGATTTTGAAAAAGCTTTCAATAAACGAGTATTTACATCTACATAATTTCCTTATACAAGATATGTGTAGTAGGTAGGCCTACTCTAACGCAGGCTTGAGCTGACGGAGGCTTGAGTGGGCTGACTGAGCTTGTGATATTATGTTGTAATGGTGCTTGAACTACATGACGTATTAGCTTTAATTTCACTTGTAATGATGGGTAGGCGGATATGTTGTGCCGGTCAAACAGGAAATTGGCTCCTCTCAGCCTCCGTCACTATGAACTTAGCCGAATTTGGCTAAAAATTGGGTAATTAATTAAGTTTCGCATCGTGAGCGCATCTAGTGTTTTTAATGCATGGGTTGGATTCATTCGGGCCAATAATATGCTACATTTTCAACTTAGCATTATATACATTATGTATATATTTGTGTGCTCATTAGACATAATATATAAATGTATTTGAAGTTTATGATAACTTTATTTTCTAATTTTTGGTGAACATTCATCTTAAACATGTTCAATTATATGCTATACACTCGTCCAGATACATGTATACAATTGAACGTTTAAGTGAACCATTTTGTTGTGGTCCATGTTGTAAGTATCGGACTTTAGAAAGCATCTTAAATATTGTATATATCGGTATGTAGGCGCCTACTGTATACATGCAGAGGTTAGATGAAAAAACATGGATTTGTTAACGGTTCCATTGTTCATTGCATTTTAATCATTGGTATAGCATTAAAAATTAAATTCTTCATTATTGCAAAAATTCTTTGCATATAAGATCTTGCTGAAAACTCCGGATGATACACCGGAAACTCCTTTGGGATGAATTGTGCATGTAGCTTTATCTTTCCTACAGTGTGCTTTGCCTTTTTTTAACATGTTACTTGCGCACAACCCAGTTAACTTCTTAGGAGAAAACTGAACATTTTTCAATCAATAATCGAATTAATGAGCCAAAAACAATTTCGGGTAGAGTTTTACTGCTTTCATAATTTTTTTATGTTATAGCTATTGCGATTTAGGTAAAATGCGCACGCATGTATTATGGATACATGCCCTCATTCATATTGCAAATCACAATGGAGAATTCATAGCGGGGAGTTTGCTGTACAAGTCAAAATGCAACATTTGGAAAACATTTTGACATTGTATAAATGTAAAAGCAGTGCAATACTTGCATGATTTATAGTCAAATTATAAGAGGCATTTCACGCGTATCTTAGCATCATAAAGGTAAGATTTGTCGCGAAAGTTTGATACGTTTTTAGCCCCTGCATGGAACTTATTTTTTGCAAGGAAATGAATAATGGAGAAATACAAATGGTTCTAGTGCGAATACAATTGCCAACAACATTTATTTGCTTTTCGAAGAAACTATCTAATAGAAGTAGCCGATTATGGAGTAAGGAAAGAAAATAGCATAGGTCAGTTAGTGCATTATATAGAATAATTTATGAAATGGAATTCTACCATTAAGAAGGTGGCACTGAAGTAGATATGGGAACACGAAATTTAGTTAGTGTGTTGAATCCTGATTGTTCATGAATATGGGTTGCTCCAGATGGTACGTGTAACACTCTATTCACACCGACCAAATCAAGTCTGCTCCGCTTGATGTGGATCAAATCTCTGTCGTCTGCACCTCGTTTCAAAGTGGCTTCACTTTTATAGTGTGTATGTTGTCCTCCATCTTGAAATGTAAACTGAAATCGTGTTCCAACTTTTAGGGCGCCCTGTATACTAAGTCATGTGACCAGTTTAACTGAGTTCGGCGGTGTAAATTAACACGCAAAAGTTTTGCTTGATCCACATCAGTTGATCAATATCAACGTCGGTTGGTTTCAAATTATCTTAATAGCTGTTGCAAGAGTCATTATATGTTCACTGATTGTATATTGAAACTTAGTAAATTAAGAATCGAGAATATAGCTATAGTAAATGAAGATTACTTAATGAAGATGAATTGATTCTTGTTAAAAATTGTTTACAAAATAATATTTGTACGAAATACAATGTGCATTTCAAATATGTTGAGTTTTATCCACTATTCTATGTTTGTGATGGATAAAGTTCAACTCATTACAATTTTAGTTCTTGATCCATTCTCTGGTCTTCGAGGGTCTTCATGCATGTTCAAATCTGGATTGCTTTTTTTGAATGATTCTAATGTTTATACAATCGTGATTTCGTCGAGGTGTTGCAGAGTCAAAACCCTCGAAAATTCACCGCGACTAAAATTTAGTCGAATGCGACAGCAGGAGTTTGTATCATTTTTTCTGCCTTTGAGGTTTATTGTAAAGACATACACGAGTTCTTGACGATGAAGACTTACAGGTTCTTGTTGAATCTCCGATTTTCTACGCATGAACTAACTACGTGCCCTTGAACTTATAATCCATCTCTGAATTGCAAATGGCAACATGAGTTTCACGCTGGATTAATCTAATTTCAACGGTGACCATTTGACGTATACTTCAGAACTGAAGCCTGCAAATATAGTATGGAAGTAGCAGAGCTAAAATAAAATGCTTATCGTCGTAATTTCATCATGGCAAATGTCTTAGCACTTCCATGATTGCACGTGTGATGCGAAGCAGAATTAAATGCCTGTTTCCAGATCCAGTTAATTTCCACACACCACGGTGTATACAATAGCAATTCAATAATTCCCATGCCCATTCCTGTAAGCGAATGGCGTTCCGTTGAATTTTTAATTTCTCCCACTATAATTAAGCTCGAATTGCCGGTTTTGTCGGAGGAGGAGGACCAGAATTTAAATAATGTGCACTAGGCTATGCCAATTTCGATCCAGGAGAACGAATGCAATTAGGCTGGAGAAAACATAAGTTTTGGTAATCTCCTACCCTGCATGCTATGAAATTTCGCCGTTTAGTGGGAAGTTGGCATTGGGCTTGACGTCACTGAATTATGGTTCCCAATCTTGTGAATTGATTGCAGCCGTTGCATTTCGGAGGCATTAGCCAAGATTTCCATTCCTCCTGCAAATAAAAAAAGAAAAGATTTCTGAGGTGGAATGCAAGGAGCCATTATTTTCCCTCGTAAACCTTTTCTTTTTGATTTCACCCATTATTAAAAGAGAGAAACCATATCCATATATACCTGATGAAAAGGAAAATTAAGTCGATATTGTCGTAAAAATATGGTTGTAGGCAAAGGATTTTGGACCCTCTTGTTCTTGCACGTTTCCCATCAAATTGGTGGAATATATAGGGGGGTAATTCAGTGGATTCATTCACCTTTAGGGACTAATTTCCATTGCAGAGGGTGCTTTAAAAGCATATGGTTTGTTTATTAGAAATTGGGCTGCAACTCAGCAGTTCTTCCTTTTAAAATGCTTTGACGTACCCATGCTTCCTCGATGGCAGATTTTTATTTATTTTTTTGATCAAGTCGTGTTATAAGCTGCTTGAATTAATAATAATTCATACTCTGGAGCTTATTTAGCGTTAATGCTCGATTCACCTTAATGCATTCGCAGTACTTTGTTTATGAAACACTACCAGAGATCCACATTAACATTGATTGCATTCTGGAGACCAGATATGGTAATCAATACTTTTTTTCATTGTTAAGGAGAACGCTTTCTTTTTAGGTACTAATTTTACAATTTTTTGTTCATTAAGTCGAAAACATTAGTGTCAGTTATCACTGAATGATATTTTGTATGGTTGATAATTATAAGATTCGATGAAATGTTGATGTAGAGGTGCGTATTACAGATAAGCGATGCAGGGTGCATTGTTCTACCAAATACACCTTGGAGTTAGGTCTTTTTTATGATATGAAAGGAGATTATTTCATGTTATCTTAAAAGCGATTTTTTAGCCCTTGATGTCGTTGTTGTGTTATCACATTTTTTAGATTTTGCCACCGTGATAGATGCCTCTTATAGTATAAATCCTTTTAGCATCAAAAATCAAGTTTCAATATAATTTCAGTCGTTTTTCAAGCTTTTCGTATAGGGAGACTTAAAAATTGACTTTGGCTTCCAAGTTTCTCTTAAAACTCATTCATTAGGTACATGGCAGATCAAATGGCTGACCTGTCATGAATTGTATCACTGAAATGGCAGTCCCACCTAACAAATGTAAGCTGTTAAATGTTATTGTCAGGGTTAATGGTTGGTTTTATGGCATACAAAATGGTGGATGGTTTTACGTAGGTGTCGCACTCTTTATGTTTCGCAACATTCCATCGTGGCTATTTATTGTTAGGACAGCAATGCATTTTTATTTTCTCATTAAACAAACTGTTAAAATGTATTGCTCAGACAATATAACAAATGAATGAATTATAGCGAAATCATTGAGGGGCATATCGGAAATACTGAATATATATTAAAAATGTGCTTATGCGAAGCGTAATATGTCATCATACAGGGTGACCAGTCCCCTGGAAAGTCCGGAAATTTACTTGAATTTTTAACACCTCAGAAGAGCATGGAAATATACTTCAAATTCGTGAAAAAGACTAGTTTAAACTGGAATTTTTGACCGTATCGACCGCTTTTCTTTAATCGAAAAAATTTGATATAAAAACGTATTAAAAACTATATAAAATTATTACATGTATATATTTTTAAATTTATAAATAAACTATGGTGGTAATTGGTCATGGAAGTTCTTGAAAATCTAAGGATAAGCCTTAATTTAAAACCTTATGCTTGGGTAATTTACTGAACACTCTGTTAAGTATTCCTAAATCTACTCGTAACGTTTTGTCGTCAGTCTTGCATGAACATGACGATAAAACAATCTGATGATCACTTGCAGCATTAATAACATAACATGTAGGCCTGTTTCAATGATCATCAGAGGTTGACAACGGGCGTTTTGTCATCACGATCATGCAAGACTGACAACAAAACGTTACGTGACATGTAGACCAGGATTAAGAATCTCAATTCAGAGAATTCTTTTCTAAGTGAAAATGATTCGAAATTGAATGTAAAAGAATGCGGCTCAAATTTTCATCTCTGCAGGAATGTGTATTTTTGCTGGTTTCTTCTGCGAGCACTTTTAAGCTGCATTTTTAAGTGGAGATTAAACTTTGGAAGTTTGATCATTTCTTTAATTGCAAAATCTGAAACTCGGCACTCTTATTGAATTACCAACCCTGGAGATGGCGTTGATTTTTTCTTCATCCGAATTTATTTATTTCCGTTCAAGTACATTTCAAGTTCGCCTTGTCATGAAGCCCTATCTTCGTCCTTTTTTTCACAACCTTTCGGCTCGTTCTATATTTATACAAGAACTCCTTATCTTTATTTCATTGCTACATTTCCATATATTAAAGTGAATTCCAAAATCATCGCTGGCACCCGTGCCTTCCACCAAATGCTTTTTCCCCCGAATAATCGCCTCCCCTGTTCAGCTGCTTTTTTTTTATATTCTAGTTTTTAATCCCATTCCTATCGCTGTACTCCATATGAATAATATTGGCGTTCGCCTCACTGGATACTATTTTGGACGCTTCCATCATTTCAAGGCGCCATTATATACTTCCTGCAGTTTTCGTATACATCATTCACTCGTTCCATGTTCCGCTATCGGGTCTTAAAAAAGAAATCAGCCATGTTTCGGTTGGGAATGCTGATAAGAAACTGCTATATTCGGTAGACAATATGTAAGACGGTGCATGGGAAAGGGTGGGTTTTATTATGCAAATGAAATAGGCCCACTGTTAACGACCATTCGTTAAGTCTTAAGCGGGGTATTAAGGGCGGAGCAACGGCACGACGAGGTTTTACTTGAAAAATCTTTGAGAAAGTTGACTGCCAAGCCGTGAGGCACTTAATACATTTTTAAAGGAGAGGGATGCTTTTAAATGTTTAATGGATCCCTAGCTCGTGTTTGGGTGAGAAGTTGATGACAAATAATTAAACGCTGGAAATACATTCGATCCTATTTCTTTGGAGTGGTTAAACCACGGAATTAAGGCGATGGACTGACTTGCAACTTGTATTTTGGCGGCCATCTTGTTTGACACATTCCTTAGTGAAAAAATCTTTTGTGGCCTCTTAGGGCCGGTTGCATCAACTGAGGTGAAAATCTAAGGTTTACTAACCTCGGGTTAAAATATAACTCCTGGTTAACCTTCAGGTTAGCTGTATGTGTTGCACCAATTAACCCTTGATAAAACAACGCAGGGTTATAGAACCCATGTTCCAACATGCATAAAACAAAATGGCCGCCATCTTATTCTAAAATATCAACCCGAGGTTTAACCCTGCCTACTTGCTGGGTTAACCTTTCGCTCCATTTTCCACAAACCCACGCTTGCGCGATGCAAGGGTGGGTTAACCTAGTGTTATAAAGCAGGTTAACCCTAGGTTATTCTTAACATTTGTTGGTGCATCCGGCCCTTAAAGAAAAAAACAATGATAATCTAATTATTCTCATTGTTACTGCCTTTGTATAGGTGTACGTTATTCTTACTATGGAACTTGCTAATGCGTCTATAGGTGAAATCTGTAAATAGCACCCCATTAGGACCGAAGCATAAGGTGCGCTACTTGGAGGGAGAGTGCTATTTGCAGGTTAAGCTAGAGCGAAGATGATTCACATCCGTGCCGACAGTGATGGTTCGCTACTTCCAAGTAGTGCGCTATTTAGAGGTTTCACTGTATTGTCAGTGTGTATAGTCATCTCTTTAACCAACAATTGATATAGATTTGTACATTGTCTCATTTCCATAAAAGACATGACCAGATACGAGTAAATGGAACGTTCGTGCTTTTTATATCACTCGACATTATTTTACAAAAACACTTTTCGAGAACATCAAAATAGGTTCAATATTGCGTATATTTATTCTCTTTTATTAATCTGAAATAATTCCAGAATTTGCCCCACTTGACACATCATTAAACCGTAATTAAATGCATCGCTGTCTTGAGGATGATTAGAAAGATTTATGTGAAATATTAGCAAGTGCTATGGATTTGAAGTCTTATTAATTGGGTTTATGGATGGGAAAGGAACAGGGTTTGAATGGATCAATTTAGCAAAGAAATTGTGGCATATATGTCAAATACCAGAAACGATATCATGAAATTATTATTCGTTGTCATTCAAAAATTCATGGTTTCTTATGAATGTTTATAAATCTTTAATGTGAGTGCTGTGTATCAGTTTTTGAGGGTTTCAACCCTATATTTTTATAGCATTAGCAAAAATAATATGAACATAAATTGTGGTTAGAGAAGGTGCTTTCGTGCATGGCGTATATGTTGGCATGGTTTGCCATCATCAAGGGGCAGTAGTGTACCAATTCAATTCAATTCCCAGCTAGTATTGATTGGATAGCGATACACTCGCACAATGACTCGACACGTTTTGTTAAAAATTGATACAATATTTGACATGAACTGTTAGGCTTCCCCAATAATGTCTCTTTATTATTACAATTTTGCTTCTGTCGCGTTTTTCAAATGAATTGTTTGTTTAGCAAGCAGAGACTTAAACAATGAAGCGAAGATATTGTTTCCAATATCTCACCATACACTCATACGTGATTTTGTTTGTAAATATACTCCCCCTTGTGCTATTAAAGTTAGTAAACCAATGCCTCGTTATACGACTTTTCACTATAAGGGCATTTTCTAATTATGGACAAGTTTCGATTTACGTATCTTCAATCTTCAATGTACTGTGATGTAATTGTGGGGAAATCCTGTTTGTGAATTGGTTTCGTTATCCAACTTTCCAGAAGTGTATCTAGGTCGTATAGCGAGGTATGAATGTATTGAATTGTTTCAAATTTTATATCCCCTCGCTTAATTAATTATCTTGTGATAAATCTCGTTGTATCAGACCCCCTATTGTTTATGAGATTATAGAAAGCTCTATCCCAATTAAAGATTATAAATCTTGTTGAGTATGTTCTTATTATAGTGGGTTATCGTAATAGGTTCATTAAATATTACTCAGGGACTCGTATAGGATAAAAAAACCTTTTTATTTTATGGTTTCACATGGTCCCATTGCAGGTTTCATTAGCCTCATTAACATGTTCCATAATCTTCTTACTTTCACTTGGGAATTTCCCCATTCCCGAAAGCAAACATAAAAGGTGTAGGGGTCACATTCCAAACCCTAGCTCACGGTGATGAAACTTAGCCACCTAAGATAAGTTTTTGATCAGTTAACGTAGGCTTGAGTGGGCTGGCTGAGCTTCTGATATTCTGTATTGTGGCGCTTAGATTTGAAATATTTCATCTGCTAGTTATAATGTTTATTGGATTACATAGAAATATTGATTGTTGTAATGACGCTTTATCTATTAGCCTTTAATTTCACATGTAATGATCGATGGGTAGGCAGACAATGTTGTGATGTGTCAGTCAAACAAGGAATTCGCTCCTCTCAGCCTCCGTCACTACAAACTAAGCCAAATGTGGCTAAAAAAAGGGACAAGTTTCTGGTCGTGAGTATATCTATTAGTTGTAATGGCGCTTCATCTATTAGCTTTTCATTTCACATGTAATGATGGGTATGCGTCAGTCAAACAGGGAATTGGCTCCTATCAGTTTCTGATCAGTATAATACATCAATAAACTCCCAAACGCCATCTTGCCTACACGTCACGCCCTTTCCCGCGTGATCCATGCAGCATAGGAATGGGCGACTATTATAAAGTCCGAGTGTGGCATTCCAATGCTCCCCCTTTTTTATCAGTTCGATTCTTTCGTCACCCCCCCAAGCAGGGTTTTTTTTTTTTTTTTGTTCGCGGTTCCCCCCTCGACTCCGCGGAATATAAATTTGAACTCTATACCCGTGCACTCAGTGCCAACTGCTGATGGCGTCTACTTTTTCATTGATCGCCGCCTCTCTCGCATTTCGGAAGATGCAGACAGCGGCACTGTTGGGAGTCGGTGGAGCGAGCGTGGCGAGGCTGCCCCTAGAAAAGCCTTGTCGGGACACGGATATATAACGCCAGCCAGGATTTCTACCACTTTCCATCTTCGGTCCGTGCCTGCTCTTCCTCTGGAACAACCAACCCTTTCAACCCCGGTGTGCCGCGTACCCACCCCTTTACCAAACGCCAAAATGTGCCGCCCGATCGCCGACGCTCCGTCGTCCGTCGGAGGCGGCATCCTTGCGCTGCCGAGGCGGCAGAATAACCAACGCCTGCGGCGGGATGCGAGCCGTCCGAGCGGTCAGTAGCGACGTGGGACAACCGGGGACCAAAGGGGATTACTCGGTCCATGCTCACTGGGTTTGCCGGAGGCCGCCATGGCCACCTGCAGCACCTTCTCCCTAACCGATTGCCCGGGGTTGAACATCGATGCCCTGTGTATGTATACGCGTTCTTTAAGTGTCGTGGGGTGCTGTGCTGTGCCTGTATATATGCGCGTTCTCTGTGTTGTTCTGTTTTTTTTTGAGGTGATGTGATGTTCATGGGAATTATGGCAAGGGTTGATGATCCAACCAACCGTGGGGTGAACGGTCGCTTTCGCCCCTTTTTGCAATGGACGATATACATGTATATATCGTGTTGTGGAATTTGTCTCCAGAGATAATGAGATATATCTGGAGTACGAGATGGAAGAATCGCCGAGATGGTTTTATTGAAATACAGGAGATCTTTGATTTTTGTAGATACCGATTTCATGGATATATGATTTTTTGGATAAGCGTATTGTTTAATTATGATGTTTCATTATTTTCTCTATTAATTTTTTAGAAAATTGTACTTCTTACATTACTTGTTACAAGTAATATACGTGCACATCAATACAGTGCACTATTTGTCGTACTTACACTTGGTATAGTATTAATAGAGATAAAGCTGCACGATCGATTACGATACGTTTACGATTACGTGTCATAAATGTTTCAAAAGCTGTCTTTTAGTGAATGGCGATGCGTCTTTTGGCACCCACGCTTGCGTGTTTGCGGTTATGACGTATTAATCGTAAACGTATCGTAATCGCTCGTGCAGCTTTATGTCTCTAATATTTCATGAAATTCGGCTAACCATTTCTCATATCTACCCGCAAAATCAAAGTCTACTGTATGCTTTGCAACAGTTTTAAGGTTGCATTAATATTGAAATGCGAGATAGTGCAGTGTCGTGTTATAGCACTTCCTTCACAGGATGCTCTGTAATGATTGTGATAAAGGATGATTCGGGTTCTTTTGATAACTTATCGTAAGATATTGATTTTAATATAATACCAATTTTTTCTTTGGTTTTGATTTCCGCAAAGTGACGATAACCGGTCGAATAAAATTTATAAGCTTCGTACGATGTTATGTTTTTTGATATTACAGCAGTCGTGCTCTAAAGTTTATGATTAGGATTTCCCCCGAACCTTATAGTGTTTTCCAAGGTGTTTTTTTTCTACCAAGAGAAAATTTCCAACTTTTTTGCTCTAATTTGCGACACATTGGACAGGTTTGCCTTTCTCATACATGTACATACGCTGTAGGTGCCTACATGTATACATGTGGCCTATATTTTATACTCCATTCCTAAAGTTACCTATAACAAGAACTGTATTGAAGAGAATATACATGTATTTAGGAAACATTACAGAATCAAGGCTCCTAGCCTATACTTTTCTTTGGGTTCGTTTTGTGCAGTGAAACCTAGCTGTGAATAGCACAAACCAAAAGTTGTGCAATTTGGAAGAGTGCTTTATATGAAGGTGCTATTTTTTATATAAAATCTATCCGTGCCGACTGTGAGTTACATGCGTGTATCGCTATTTAGAGGTTCGCTATTCACATGTTTCGCTGTAGTACCATCTCCTTTGTAGATTGTGATTTAGTACTTTCCGTTGACTTGCTTATAGGTTTACAATTGGTTAACTATACAATAATATTGTTTATTTGCATTTAAGTAGTTAATCATTTACTTTACATCGTTAACACCACGAGATTTACGTAATGCTACATTGTACTATATTTAAAAATGACTTCACGACAGGTTCATCCATCTGCTGAAGAGTAAGTAGTTTTTCTGTTTAGTGAAACATCTGGATTAAAAAATCATGTCCTTGTAAAAATCATTTTTACTTAAAATATATTCCTATACATTGTATATATATAAATTTACCTTTAGTAAATGGCTTTGGATCCATTTTAATGCTAACATTTTTATGAATGATAGCTAAATTACGTTAGGCATACATGTATATAGTGGTTTGCTTGTGTAAATATAATTATAATTGGTGAATGGCAAGCATCCCTGTACTTATTTTCTCGATCACGCAACATGTCAGCTACCACATTTATGAACAAAAATGTTTTATTACTATATTAAATGAGGCTGTATACTAGCAACGTATTAATGCTTTACTATAATTTGATAGGACGTTTAGTTCAAATATTCTAAATGAAATTCTTGCGAAAATGTTGCAAAAATAATGGGATTGGGCCTGTGCCTATTTGCCACCATTGGATTCAATTATGCCTTTAGCCAGTTTGTGTAAATTTTGTATTGGGATTATTTATTATTTATTATTTAATATTTCGGTTTTGAAAATTTGAATCAAACATACAGTGTATGTGTTTGTATACAGTTAAAATTGATGTACATACTGCACATAATCATGTATAACAATTAATCACATCAATCTGATGCAACACGTATAACACAAAATTGATGTCTTAAAATGTATACTGTATATAAGCTTATACCTGTAGCTAATTAATATATTGGGATTCTTTTATAGACACTATACCCTTGCTGTTCCGCTATTTATCATATAAAGGCCATATCCCAATTAGCTTAATTTCGGTGTTATATTTACACCATATATGTAATGCATGTATAGCTATTTAGGTATATATATTTGCATTTGGTTTTTTTTCCAGACAACGCCCACATAAAAAGGCCATTAAATGGAGTTTTACACTCTCGCTTTTAGCTTATATTTTTAGCTCTAGTTGATATTCATATCCCAGACCATAAGCTTGCCATCGATTCTGTTGGTTTAAAGCTAATTAATGGAGTTATTAAAATATTTTAGATTTAGGACAATGCTATGCACATAATTATGTTTAAGCGTTGGCCTACGCATTGCAATAATTTAACAAACGCACCGAAGTTTAAACAATATCATGTTCATGCCAGGGAAATTGTTCTGCCATGAATTTAATTAATTTAGAGGGACTATAGTTGATAAAAAATGCGATTAATGCGCATAATAAATGCATATTAATTAAAAAGCCATGCAATGAACAGTGAGTTAATGAGAAAA
>JAQGCC010002099.1:0-19912 GCA_034698905.1 Xestoiulus laeticollis | reverse complement strand
GAAAATGGGTTTGACCCCCCTACCAAATGGCATTTATTTGCTGACTGTAGGGTACTGAGTTGAATTGAATTGAATTTAGATGGGAAGCCCTTAGCAGAATTTTAATTGAATGCCTGAGGTGATTATGAATTTGGGAAATAAAGCAGGTAATCCCAAAATGAGTAATAAGACGAGCATTTTATTGTACACAGAAACTTTGGATTCCATCGAAACCATTAAGCATGATACGCCTAGGCAACTTAATTTCCCACGGGTTATTAATTTAAGAAAGCATGCAGTGATGAGAAAACGAAATTCCCGTGCATAAAAGTGCAATAACAACCCACCTTCTTGTTGCTGATCGTCATCATCGTCAGGAAAGCCTAAATCCAGAGGTTGCTCCTCTTTGGGTTTCTCTGCCGGAGGTTCTTCCATCTGAGAACTGCCTCCTAAACTATCAGAGTCGTACTTTTTGATTGAATTCATGAACTCTAGATGCTTCTTGTCTTCTTCGAGCTGAGCCACAGTTTGCTCGGACGCCTGTAGTTTTTGCTGCGTGTTTGCCAATTCGTCCCTTAGCCAGGCATTCTCTTGACAGAGACGCCTTACCTGGGCCCGCAATTTCTGCTTTTCAGCTTCCACCATTTGTAGATGACTGGCTAAGGCCACCATTACCTAAACGAATTTAAACATTTCAGCTAGAAAATTATTCCCATCGGTGAATTTGCGGTAACTATCTATGGTAAAATATGCGCGAGTAAATAGCCACGGTTAAAATGCAAGCGCATTTCAAAAAGCAGCCAACGGTTCATTTTGCAAGATACGCAAATTCGCAACCATTAAACTGGTAGAAAACTGTCCATGCCAAAACGATACATTTATCTAACGGTATTTAGGTGAATACGGCAATGCAGATTAATTTAACAAACATGCCTAACTTCATCAAAAAGCAAATTGATTTCAGAAAACATAATTTAGTTTGCCGAAATGAAGTTTGCAGCGATTTCTGAACATCTACCGCATTTCCATTAATCTTTTAACGGTTAATTTGATAACAACGCTTACTTATTATGCATAAGAACACTGCGCAAATTTGTTCGTTTCACGAGAAAATCGTGGCAAGCAGCAAATGAGGTAGGATATAGTTTCAAAAGCTAATTTTTCGCCGTAAAAAACATGCCGTACTAAAGCTCCTCACGATTGGGAATTCGCTAGGCATAAACGGTTTTTTTCCCCTTTTAGTCTCCAACATTAACTAAATAAGAGCACTGCAAAATGCCTTAAAACACGGCCTCGTATTCCGTGCTACGGGCGCTACCATCATTGGTCGAAATCCAAGCTTGATTAACTCGTTTTTTTATGGCCAAAATCCTGGAATTATTTCCCCACCGTGACTTTACCGAGCGTTTCCATTTTACGGGAAATGCAAGTTGGCCTTATAGCTACTTGCTCTGCATGGTTATTTAACAGGAAGCGTTTTACTGCCGCTAAGATGCTACGTGGAAACACGTTTTCCGTGACACCGACACCGCTAGCTTTAGATACAAATTTAAAGACCACGGAGAGCAGAGTGGCTTTAACAAGCGTGAGAAAAAACTCACCTGGGCTTCTCCGAGACCTAATTCGATCATATCTAGAGACTTCTGCACTATTCCAGTCTTTTCTTCCATTAAATTGGAGTCTAATTTTTCCTGCTTCGCCGCCTTCAAGGAGGATACCAATCCATTGAGAATAGAATTGTGTTCATTTTTCAGCGCTTCCAATCCTTGCACTACAGTCTTTGTATTGGAAATTATTTCCTCTTGCGTCAAAGCTGTCATCTTGCCTATGTTCTCAATTTTCTTTCTGAAAAAACAGAAACAGAAAAACAAAAACAACATTAGGAAACTATGGTTTGGCCATCAGTGTCACAGTTTTCAAATTGATGCACATACAGATAAGACAACGCATGCACAAATAGTTTCAGAAACCAAAGCATCGGCTTATCCTTATGTATCGGGACCAAAATGTGAGTTGCTTTTTAAAAAATAGTAGGCCCTATTATTTCCATAAAGTCCATTCTACAATTTGTTGTGTATCTGCATCAAATGGCATTTTACATAAAATCTAGTCTATTAACTAATGAATTTATGCTCCTTTTAGACAGGAGTTTAGGCAGGAAATACACAAAGTAACATAAGCTTAAATTAAAACTTGAGTTTATTGTTATGTTTCATATTGCAATGCTCCTAAAAACGGTCTTACAACACAGCAGTTGCAGAGCTAGTATCGAAAAGCTATTTGAGAGGACATAAACGTCTATTTTGTGAGCATTAAGGACAAACGGGAAGAAATACGGTGGTGCATCTTGGCAAGCGTATTGAAATCAATGAATCCGCCGTTCATCTCAATGCAAAAACCACAATTTTAAAAAAAATACTAAAACCGTAACTATGCTCTCATGAACATAAAAAACAATAACGCACGGACTCAACAAATACACATATAGAACACAGCATTGCTCATCACTGTTGCGGCAGACTACACGGTACACTAGGCTACAAGTAATAAAAGTAAGAGTAACTCACTTCAAGTGGGCGTTTTTCTTGAAATTGCTATTTCGTTACAAAGATTTTGAATCGTTCATCATGCCAACTAATGCCATGTCCAGTAACTTTAAATGTGAGTCACAGCACGCACTACCCCATAATGTGAGTAGATACTTGAACCGATAAACCCGGTACTAACACAAACCCACAAATTTCAAACATAGCCCTACTTTCACAGTAGGCTACTTTTGCAAGAGAGACCTAGCCTGTGAAAGTCTTAGAAAGCAACCCCAGAAGCAATAACTCGAAGCAAATGGTGTAATTAAGGAAAGCATTAAAGGGCACCATTATCAATATCTTGGCGAGGGAGCTCAGAATCGCTGAAATGATCCAAAATATCGATTAACCCAGTTTAGATCAGACGCTTATTGGATTTCAAGGGAAATCCCCAAGTTTTCGCCAGCCGAAACCTGAGCCAAGGCTTTTCTCAGAGGCAATTTTTTTGCTTCTTCGCGTGCTTGGGTCCCATATGGGTGCTCCTGAATCATTAGTAAGTATCACTGTCGTTTAGGAATTCATCCGTTTGGGAATTAACGATTATGAGACCAACATCACCACTAGTTTACGATGGAACCGCCGCATAAATGCCATTGCCGAGTGTGAAGCCAAATCCTCGCGTTCGGCAACGGACATTTATTTCCATACTCAATGTGCACAGTAAGAAGATTTATAAGCCGTATCATGTAGCAGGGATCTACCCAACAATTGATCGATGGCGACCACACAGAGCACACCCGCATAAGGACAATAAAGCATTCGTATGCAGCAGGAGCAGCACACGTGAATAGCACGAAACAGGGGAGAATGAATAGCAATAATTTACTTACAATCGATACGCCTTCATGGCTTCACGTAGACATAAGAGATAGAATGAGCGTCTGGAGCGCTAAGATAGAATATTGAGTCGCAGTCGTAAGCAGCCAGGCTGGTGCTTCATTCTGTCCTCACCAACACATCACCATATCGCAAACCCTCACGGCGTTTCGTATCGGTGGTGAACACCTTGAAAACTGCAAAACACTGTTTCTGAAAACGTTTCCATCAAGTCTCGCTTACCAGAAGCACTTAGTGTAGGGGAGGTTTTGGAGGGTTATATTCGTGGACGTTTCCGCACATTCAACCCCTTTTTGCAGAGGACCCAGCGTATCCTCAATTACCGGATAACAAACTGGCTAGGAAATCTGAAAACGACCATCGTTTTACGACAGCTCTATCGCTATGGCAAAACAATATCCAGCCAGTGGGCGACGCCAACAAAACTGTGGCAATTGCGTAGAAATATTGATTTTCTCTGCGAGAGACCGCATCTCGTGCAAGTGCTGCACTCTACGTTCGGCGTAACAACCGTCACCACCACCACCTACGCTATGTTTACGGTGCAACGTTACATTTATACCTGAACTGTAATTCTACGAACCTGGCATTGGCGCAGCGCAATTCGAGGGGACCAAGGGGATGAGGCTAAGCGGTTTGGGCATAGCGCACCGGCAATGCCACCGGTTTGCCAATAGGGACCGTGCCAATTTAGGTTGCAGTGATTTTTCCATTAGGCTCATTTGTACTCGTTGAGAACAACAGCGATGCTCGTATACGAGTCCGTAAAACGACCGTGGGTCTTTGCGGTACGTGTTAAGTCGGTACAGACTCGAGTGATCCAATAACGCTCGCTACTTTTCCAGACAGCCAGACTTATTTTTTCGAAAATCCAATAATACCTGTACAAGAATGAATCACTTACACGAGGTGCTTGAAACTGTTAATAACGCAATTCCTACATCGTCCTCTTTCGAATTCCCGAGGTGTCTCATCTGCGAGTGCCTTTTGGTGGTAAAAAGTATGATATTCATTTCTCGTATCATATTCTCTCGTATTGATTAAGGCAAAGAGCCAAATAAGAGCAGTATTTCACGTTTTCTTTCCCTAAAACTGAAAAAAATGAGCATCCACTGCCAGGGGTTAGCAATGGTCAACGCCAAGCACCAAATAAGCGAGAGAATACCTTTGAAAAATAAAAATCAATGTCTAAAATGATGAACGTTTCAATCTAGTTTGTGCACTCGAGTGCAACGCTAACTCTGCTTGGAGCATCCTCAAGAGCAAACACCAATTCTGAACGTCCAAATGAAATTTTGAGCTCAAATGTTTTCAACCATTCCAGACGTTTTAATTTGCAACTTGCAAAATTTTAATTTACATAATTGGGTTAGCCTACTGCAGTACTACACAAGAGGCGTGTCTTACATCAGCCTATATTTGGTGACATTTCTGCGAAATTTAACACAAATCAGCAACCATGCAATCCAAATGCCATACTTGCCACTATAAAAACGTGACTTGAGAGGCTTTCGAACAATACGGTCATTAAAACTTCCACGAGTGACAATTAACTGCAAAACAGGAGAGTACCTTGAAATTATCTTTGAAATCACAGCCTTGAAAATAGTCGTCTGTTTTGACAGAGTATTTTTAATTAAAAATAGTGAAAAGCTCAAAAGCAAACCCATCGAATATTTTAATGAATGCATTAACATGATCATGGTGATTCGTTTTTCAAGAATTTTAATGGACTAAACGCTAAACCTCGTTTGCTTTTGTACTGTTAAACATAACAAGATGAGTGTCTAGAAGTAGATTCATCTAGAAACACAACAATACAATTTGCAAGAAAGAATGCAATGAATTTTTTATTAGCACATTTCTCGTTATTGCTTTCCACATGAATTTAAAAGCCTTTTTATATGTACACCATTAAAACGAAAACTTCATTTAGCCTACTAAGCTCACGGTAAATGTTTCCATACATGCATTTAGATAATCAAATTTGGGGAAATGGTTTTGTTATGATGTGTAATTAACTTTCTATGCTTTTGTCAAACAATCTAATATCATTCTAAAACTTTGAAGCAGCAATTTTTGTCTTTTATTATTTTCTCCACAACATTCAAGTCGTCAAAACTTATCGATGCAAATTTTTCGTAAAATGCATTATCTCATTTCTATGTATTTCAATTAAGAAGATTACATTAAGAAGATTTTCCATCTACAAGTCATGGGAGATATTTTTAAATGGGACATAGGCTACCTACTTTTTATCAGGGCTCACTATTAACTATGTAGCCCTATCTAATCTTGCTAGTGAACATTTTTTTCTCAGCTGACCTGCATTTAAAAGAAGAAATATTTTCAACCACTATCTAACCACAGTAATAGCTCAAATAGATATCAAAATTGATTGTAATTTATTTGTACTGAACCGACCATTGAGCTCCCGGTAGTGAAAACTGATATAAAAGTTAACTTTGAGATAATTTGGTCTGGTCGATCTACGAGGCTCTTTCGCACGTCAAAATACATCATCTGCTTTACTCTAGAAATAATTCCAGCTAGCCATTTCCATGGGCATCACGAAATAAAATGGGTTTGATAAATAAGGATCTGTCAAAGATAGTGATTCAGTCATCCATTCCTAGAGCACTTGGAGCAGAAACATGAAAAAGCAATATGCTGTATAGGTTTTTATTCTTTAAATTTTAATAAGGATGTGTATCACGATGAGTCATTTTAGGAGTGTGTGAGCACTAGTGCAGCACCGACAACATAAAATGAAAAGAAATCAGAATAAGCACAGAATGCATGACCTCACTACCATGAAACCACTTCAAGCATAGGAAATGCTATCAGACAAATTAAAAAATTTAAAAATAAAGCACAACTCTGCATTTTTTCTATTTTGTAGGCTAAATCAAGAATTCAGTTTGACATTTAACGTTACTGAGTTTCAGGTGGCTCAATTTGTGAATTATAGTCAGCCTAAAGATGCTATATGGAAAGGCCTATCATATTATAGGGGCCTACTAATTTGCATGATTTATAAAACACTGAGCAAACTGCCAAGATGGTAATCACTAAAAATATTGTGAAATATCACCCACATAAACTATCATTTATTTTTTATCTGCAGTGTTGCAATGCAAAATCTATACCTATAAACAAGTTCTTTTCATACCAAGTTCAGTACAAACCTACAAATCATCCGTAGTGACCCAGGCAACACATAACTCAATCATGGTGAGCCTGCTTTCCTTGAATCTCCCACGAGCCCCATATATCACACAAACCTGAAACCACCATTGCAATTTCATCTTATCAAGGAACCTTTTGCCATACCAAGATGGCTAAGTGGTTACGCTTAGATCCTTGAATTTGGGAGACCCAGGTTCAAACCCCGGTCGACTATCCTGGTTGTGGTTTTTCGTGGTTTCCCACAACCTACCATAATTGCCCATATAGGCACATATAGGCAGATGCCGGGATAGTTCCCCAAAAATTCAGCCACGACCGTATACTCTTCCCTTTAAATATCTGGCACATTGCCCCCTGCCACATGGCATGATAAATGCTGACCGCAGGGTAAAGAATTGAATTGAATTAATTCATGTTTAAGTAACAGAATACTTGGGTCAGACATCAATCCCAAGTGCATGGGAGTTATAGCACATGTAGGATATATTATACATCTTCAGGAACGAGGGATAGGTACTATGCAATATTTAAATTTATAATGCATAGAAGGCCACAATGCTTAAATGAAAACACATAATTGTGAAACCAGATACTTTGATACGCAATCAACCATCCTTAAATTACACAAAGATTTTTTTTATACATTTATAAGAGACACGTCTACGAGCTAATTGTTTTTCCATACTGGAGATGCCGTGATCATGATGACAAATTCATCATTAAAGCAGACCCTTATTGGACTTTTTTAAGCATGGACGTCGACGGTCTAACCTGAACTGACAAATATGTGTCACCCTAAAGTTTCCAAACTTATTTTTTTAAATTTTAGAGGGATTTTTGGCAAAATATGAGAGACATCAACGATTTAAGCCAGTTTCTTTAGATTAAGAACTTGTAAAAAAGGTATCAAATGCTTTGAATCACAATACACGTCTCTTTAAAAAAGCTGATTTTATTCACGAAAACTAATCTTAAAATATAATTCAGATTCAGGATAAGGACATGTTCATATAAATATGGACTTAATTAAACGTTTTAATCTTTCTCATAATTCACATCTTGGTTCTCATATTTATCACCCCCCCCCCTAAAATCCTTCTATTTGCATGAAAGTAAGGCCATGGAATAACCTTTCTATCAATAGTTTAAATTCATTAGATGTTCAATTTAAGGATGATGTCTAAGTAGCTACTAATAAGTGCAACATGAATTTTTTTTTGACTGTAAGGCAATGAATTGGATTGAAAGCTTAGATGTTCAATTTAAAGCTGATATAAAATAAATAAAAGCAGAATTATGCAATAAGCCGACTAGACCTAGTTTTTGAAAAAAAAACGAAATTAACATACTAGTTAAACGAGAAAAGTGATGGGCGTGACTATCACGATCCCGAAGAGCGAGCTTCAAATAAGCATATAATGACTAAGCTTACCGTTGCCCTTGAGATCATTATCTAAAAACTGATTTTTTAGTTAAAAACTCTGCTTTTATAATCAGCTGTGCCTTAGACCATCCAACTGTTAATGGGTCACTGAGTTTTTCTTGTTTTTTACTTATTTTCAATTCCAGTTCATTCACTGGAATTAAACACAATGTTAAATTTTCCAGTGAAAAGATAACTATCTTTTAGCAGCAACTCGCTTTTCTCATTTGGTTGCATAAACGGTCACACAAGAAGTGCTATTATGCCTTTTTATACATTTTCTCATATTATTTTAGGTCGATTGCTTTTCATATTTCTGGGTAGCCAAGCAAAACGAAACAGCATTTTTGCTTTTTTGTAGGCGGTCATTGCTATCTTTAGGCTGTATCTCACGCTTGATAAACCTTCAAGAAAAAAATATGTAACGATAGCATAGGGGTGGCTTTTCGCTTTTTAATGTCACATATGCATACCAAATGGTGACAGTGAATCCTACTCTCGATTACAATTAATTAAATGGTAGTTCAAACCCATACAGTTATCTACCATCTGTTCCCATAAGGCAGATTTTAGGCCTATACATTGCAAAAACATTATTCGCCGGCAAATGGAGAAAAGCCCAGCGATATGTCTACGATATGTCTTACCTCCAAATAAAGGAACATAATACAAACACATATATCTTAACCAATTTGCGAATGAATGACAAATTATTCTTGTATTTTTGATTAGGCCTCGTTCTCATGTCAACAATCAAAAATTTGGCAACTCGATTCGTGCAATTTTCTGATCTCATTAGGATCTTAAAAATTGATTACGTAAAATTAAAACGTGAAAAATACTTACCCTAATAACTTTGAAGTTTGTTTTCTCGATTAAATCACATTAAACACGAATTTAAACGTAAATAATCACAATAAGCTTCGAGCAAAGCTCGAGCCACCATGGTTCACTAGAACACAGGAAATGGTACAAAAAATTAATAATACCGTTGCGCCATCTGGTGTTTTGAAAAATTTCAAATTCGAAATTTATCAAAAAATAATTAAAATTGCATGAATTTTGGGATTTAATTTAAAATAAAAACCAATGAAAATGATTACTGGATGTTAATAATCAGAATCCTCATTTTAAGGTACGAAAAGAATCGAGGAAAAGAGTGCTTTAATCGTTTAGCAGACGACGCTATTACGTAACCTAATTTACATACACCTTTCTGCTTGTCTGCAGTACTGTATTTTTGGGAATCAGGCCTACGAAATGGACCCAAGTTTTGCTGCTAGAAGTGATGGACCTGGATTTGTTGGCATCAAATTTTGTCAAGAATGGTAAGACCTTGAAAATTGATTCCATGGTAATTATGGTATTGAAGTGGTTCCACCCATTGAAGAAACCTGAAGTCTATGGTTCATGGATAGCATTCCAATGCATGCATGCTGAATCATCATACTGTCTTATGGCCCGATGTTTTATTTTTGTGTGTATTATTGCGATAAAATACATGCTAGAACATTAAAAAAATGTCTGTTATACATTGTAAACGTAAGCCCAACGTTCATGAGTCAACTGCAAACGTTGTCTTTGGGTTTGTAGCTAGGCCGTATACATGTACATGTATATATGAAACGTGACACCAAGGGGTCTAATGATATTTTCTGTTGTATTACAGTAACAATATGTTGTATCCAAAGGAGGACAAAGAAAACAGGGTTCTGCTATATTCGGTAAGGTTGCAGTGAACATAACATGTACTGCATTGTTAACCTTCGACCCATCCTTATCACCATAAACTTATTTGTTTCAATTATTGATAATTTCGGATTCAATTTTCAGTGTCGAAATTGCGATTATCAGCAAGTGACGGACAATAATTGCATCTACGTAAATAAAATAACTCACGAAGTAGAGTAAGTAAACATGTAATTATTAGCATACGAATGCGCCATACACAGTGATTAAAATTACTTAATAAAACTTGCCTTTTTCACAGTGAACTAACGCAGATCGTGGCCGATGTAACTGCAGATCCAACGTTACCCCGTACAGAGGAACATTCGTGTCCAAAATGCCAACATCGAGAGTCTGTATTTTTCCAAGCCTATTCCAGAAGGGCGGATGTAAGAACTACATTTTTTACAAATAATGCATGTACGAGTGTGAAAATGCTACTAAATTTCTATTTTGTTATCTAGGACGAGATGAAATTGTACTATGTTTGTACGAATAACGCCTGCAATCATCGTTGGACTGAATGAATGTGTTTTTGTTTAACTTTGCATTGTTTTTATATAACCTCATACCCAGCAGAAATAAAAATACTTTATATATATTTACGTTTTGATATTTTGAGGCATTGGAAGCAAGATATGAAAACTACTTGTACATTAATGAACTAAATTAAGTGTTTTATGGGAAATTTTTGAAAAATTATCAGAATTTTTAAGCAAAATAACCATTGAGAAAATGATAAAAAATTGATAACAAATTTTATTTCATCTTAATGATTAGATGAGATTTGTAAATCTGCACAGGAGATTCCTTCCTTTTTAGACTCGTAAAAAACGAAACATTCGAAAAATCTTAGAAATTAGAAACAACACTGTCTCGTACCTTACTTGCAAATACGCAGTACGAAACGGCATCCCGCGAGTCAGAAACACGCACGATAACAGGCGCGCTTATCATGCCGTGCACGAAAACAACTCGCCCGGCAAAATTTTTGCATAAGATTCCTCCGAAAAATAACAGTAAATTTTAAAATCCGCTGGTGAGGTCGCGGCAGACTTGAGGCGCTTTCACGAAAAGATAAAAAAAACCTTCACACCTTCCACTTGAAGTCTACTTCCATCAAGTATTTCGCATTGACTTGCGCCACATCGTAAACGATGTATCTTGTTGAGAGTTAAGAATAAATATTTTTTTTCTTGGCTAAGCATACATGTATATAGAAACAGTCCTACATCATAAAATGAGCAGATAAAGGATACTCGTTATACAGCAAGCTCGATGTTACAGAATCGCTGATGGGTTTACCGAGTGGAATGATAACGCCATCTTTTAAAACGTGCTGAGCAGCTGGATCTGGACGATTCATTCCAACACCTATGTAAATGATAAATGTTTCTTAGTCAGGTATTGGTAATGATGGACATAAGAAAGTTGATTACAAAACTATTTTTTACCTTTGGTACTGTGCTTTCCTGTCGGCAGCTTAGTGACAAAATCTGCCTGTTTTAATTCATGCCTAAGAAAAACATGTTTTAAAACTTTTCAAAACTAATACTCGAGCTATTAACCCGTTGCAATGAATAAAATGTCTTACATGTTTCCAAGAGCAACTTCACATAGCAATAGTAATCCAGTGGGATTGGCTTTAGTTGTATGACAGTAGTTGGCACTTTTTGAAACCATATCAGCGAAATAAATTCCTTTCCCGAACATGTATCCAGTCTTAAATAAAGATATGATGATGCGTGACATTTCATGCGATAGATGTTGCCTCGGATATATAGGATAAATACTTACAACCGGTGCTTCGGGTGGTGCAATTCTCAATCCCTGAGATAAAATACCCGCATAATTGGTAATTCGGGAACCATGCCATAACAGAGTACGGTTCGGCAATTTTTTAAATGGTTTGTAACGAGATGCTTCGCCTTTGCGGACAACTTTGAAAATCTTCAAAAAATATAATTTGTCGCTTATTTAGATGCGCTTTTCAGCATAAAATCATAAATGCACATGGTTTAAAACTTGCCTCCTTGATTTCCAGTGAATACTGATTGTGAGTTGCTCCGTGAGTGTTTTTGGCGTAATCGGTTAATAATTTATACTCCTCAGATTTGTTACCCAAAACCTAATTTAAAAATGTGAAATTAGAAACCGAACTGAGAATATAACATTAATGACACATGGCCGTGTTTGTTAAAAATATATATATTTCAAATTGATTCTTACTTCAAGAGTTGTGTTTAATTTTTCATAATGAGCATCGATTGGATTTTTGCCACTTTCTTCAGTGCCCTTAAGAATGTTGTACGCAATTTCTATTTCCAGGAGACTGTCCAACATTTCAATTTTGGCCTACAAGTCAAACAATAAAATAATATAACATGTGATAATGCTAGCAAATTTTACTTTTAAAAACATTTAAAAAAATATCTGTCAAAAGCCACCCAAATACACTCACAGTTATAATTTCTTCATTATTTAAGAGAGGTGGCTTCTTTAATCCGAAGTCGTGTGGAATCAGGGTATAAAACCTATTCGAACTATCTAAAAACTTGGCGTCTGAGCCGCCACCTTGAATCATCTAAAAAAAAATTAAACGAAAGGTTAAATACCTCGCTTATACGGATAATGATTCCTCGAGTCAACAGAAATATCAAGAAACGTTACCTGCTGTAGCTCAGTCAGAATTTTGTAAGCACTTTCAATTTGTCGTCTTGACAGTTTACCCAATGGCATCTTGTTTAAATCGATCTGTAAAGATTTGTCACGTAAGACTCCATAAAAAATAACCCTCGGTGGAATCCCAAAACAGTTTAAAACTAAGCTAACATACCTCGAATTCAATCATAGCATTTTTCATCGATTCGATGTCAAATATTTTGCAAACAAGATCCTGAATTGGTTTAGCTAAACTAGAAGGCACTTTGGATTTAATGTCTTTAAGCTGCTTTATCTCATCATCCTATAACGATAAAATATTTAAAAAAAATGATTTTAGAGCCGAGAGCACGACTGCTTAGAAAATTAATATTTGCAAAACCTACATCTCCATAATCAATGTCCATTGGATAGAAGCGATTTGGATATTTGACAAAATCTTTTCGATCTTTCCAACAGTTGCTAGTTTTTTCTTCATAAAGACCTTTAAAATGGCTTTTCGCTTCAACTTTGCCATCCATTTTTTCCAATTTTTTACCACCGATATTCGTACCAATGCGCCCCCAAGAACGAAAAACCCAGTATCTAGAAACAACAAAATTGATTAGAGAAATTTCTTTGAGTAAAATAAATATAAAATTCAAAAAAACTAATTACTTTTGATGTTTATCAGATTCCAACAACTGAAGCTTGTAATAGGAGTTGGTTCCTCGAGCGACATCGACCATTCCCAAAACGACGCTGTATACATTTCCTTTTTCTTCTAAAACGTGTGCTTTATTTTCCAATTCTATCATTCAAAAAATCGCAAGATTTATAATAAAAATGCAGAATTATCAACAGTATTTATACGCATAAA
This sequence comes from Xestoiulus laeticollis, assembly GCA_034698905.1. Lineage (NCBI taxonomy): Eukaryota > Metazoa > Arthropoda > Diplopoda > Julida > Julidae > Xestoiulus > Xestoiulus laeticollis. Next base: position 6,651 of record JAQGCC010002099.1, on the reverse strand, counting down.
GTGTCAGACAAAAATCACATTTTTGAAAACCGTTCACCATTTAACAACAGTCATGCAAACATTTTTAAACAAAAGACAGCAGAACTTGACAAAGTGTTTACAAGTAGATTGAAATAAGGATAAAAATCACAAAAAGACAACCAATTATAGGTTTAATTTCAAAAAATTATCAAGAGTACAATAAATGTGAATACAAACAATAATAAGAGCTTCAAAGTAGTTCATGCACTCAGAAAATGTAGAGAAAAAGAAACGAAATACAACAAGTCAAACATTTGTTGGCTTAGTAAAGAGAAATCAGCAAAGATAACAAAATCCATCCACACACAAAAAAAATACCCCTTTTTGCAGCTAAAACTGAGTATTAAACCGTATCGTATTGCATACGTTAAATTGATAATATAAACAAAAATACATTCGGTGGCATTTACTTTAAAAAAAAAACGTTTCTCACAATGACTGCTGATTTACGTAATAGAAAAATTTTCTACACTCGGCATAAGTTAAAAGTTGTGCCATTATATCTCAAAAGTAACAATAGCTATTTGCATATCTAAAAGTGAATGACTTTATATAAAAATACTCAAATATCAACAGAAAAAGCATATGACCACATGGCACATCCATTAAGAGCGGCCATTAAAAATCATTATTGTTGGGAAAAAAATCGACATTTTTTATGATAAAATGTGTTAAACAGCAGTGATACTAGTTCACATGGATGCGAGGTATCAGGATGTGATGAAATTATAATTTCACTTTAAATCCTTCTCATAAGAGGATGTCAGAGAAAAAATGTCAATAATCTTCGAGGCACTTTCTAATGCCGTATTTTCACTACGCGTTCTTGCGACAGAAATCGGTGAGTGCGCACTCACCGATTCTCACCGATTTCATGCGCACTCACCGATTTCTGCAGCAAAAACGCGTAGTGAAAATACGGCATTACTCTGATTATACCAGAACACCAAAATAATTAGCCTATAAGTATTACAAATAAATTACCTACGTTACTAAAGAAAAATGATATCAAATTCTTATCGGATAACATATAAATCTACCAAATCCTTTCAAATATGAAAACCTTTGCTTGATATAAGACTGGATATCTAAGGCCCCTTTTTAAAGTCGTTATAAAGTCTGGAATCGTTATCAGTCAACCGATTACAATAAAAAAAAACCTTACTTGTATTTTAAGATTTACAAAAGTTTGATCAAACTAGACTAGAAAACGCCCTACAGTATTTTTGGGGCCCTTTAAAAAGGCAAGATCTTACTCCTAATGCCGGCAGTGATGGGACAATGTTAAATACGTTAGTTACCAGAATCCGGATCCACCGCAGACCCTCCTTTAATTGTCATCTTTTGCATGGAAGGAGCACTTTTTCCCGAACCACTCGCTATAAATATAAAAATAAGTTTAATTTAATTTTTCGCGCTAATATTGGATAATAAGCTATTAGAGCAGTGCTTTTTCTACAAAAAAAAGTCTAGTATTTTGTAAGCTCCGTATCTGTCTGTCAAGAAAATCTCATCTATTAACAGTCATCAGAGAGCATATATTAATCTAGGGAGCAAAGTGACAGGGAGGAATAACTTAATCCTCCTGAGTATTGAACTCCCGCATTTCTTAAAAGGCTTCATTTTTAAAGCCGACACTTACCTTTACCGTTGTCCGATGCAGATGAAGTTGGCTTTATTTTTGTCGAGAGCTAATAAACCAAAAAAACAGGTTGTACTTGAGTGAACATCTGAAGTAACTCAGGAAAACCTCGCCCAAATTTACTTACGTCAGCACCCCAGTCACAAATGGTGTTATTTTTAATTGCATCACCCACTTTTCCAGACTTAAAGGCTTCTAAAACCTTTTCGGACACAACGTGGACATCATGAGTCTTTGCCTCCTTTATCTTACTAGATTCTTTATCTACTTCTTCTGTAAACGAAGGACATAACACGCACGTCAATACCAGCACGAATAAAATTGAGAACAAAGTCAGCGATGATCCAAACCTTTTACGCTAATGACCGCAATTGTATTGGAATCAATTTTTCCGACTACTTCGCCCCCAAGGTTTGCAATAGCCTTTGAAATATCCGTTTTGGAAAGTTTAGTCTTTCCAACAACCGCAAATTTCATGCCGTGCAGAGGAAACTTCGTCTTCGATCTATAAAAAAGAGTTGCAGGCTTTAAAAACGATATACATGTAATCGAATCGATTAGCTAAAATATAAAACGGTACTAACGGGCCGTCTGCTTGGTCCGCACTCTTAGCTATGGATGGTTTCTCTTCAACCGATGAAAATACTCGCTCGCGGGACACATATTTATACTTTTCACTGTTAAAAATATCAACAATTAACAAAAAATATGAGTTGCGACATGATCCCTATTTCAATATTTATACACGATGGATAGAGATTGAAGGAATTGATGACTTTAGGAAATTAATGAATAAATTAAAATACATGTACTCACAGGAATGGGTACGCAGATTTCAAATCTTCTGGTACAGTGAAGGCCCGACGCTTCGGTGTTTTAGTGACATAATTACACTTGGTCCATTCAGTCAAATCTCCGTGACATTTATAACCGCCATTTCTAAAAACAAGCAAAAAATATCAAAAGTGATCGATTTTTGTAATTAAACTTAAGAGGAAAATTATTTTGAAACCTACCCATACGACAGCTGACCCGCGCTACATTCTGGGCAAGGTTCTAAGGCCCCAAAAGCCATACAGTCAGATAGACGATCTAGCATCTACAACAAATAACAAATGCATAAAAACTTGATCGATCAAAATTCAAATTATTAACGGCGTTAAGATTTACCTTGCTTTCACCTTGGGGTAAACCTTGTTCGTTATGTTCCAAGAGTAAAATCAATTCCTTCTTTGAAAGCTGCTTTTGCAGGCTGTCGCGAAATTCAAATATCAACTTGTTTTGTTCCTATAATTAATTGATAAGTATATATATAGAACAACCCCAATTAATATTTACAGCTTTAGAAGAAAAGGGTGTTATTGAAATTCACCTTTAACAATTTTTCTTCCTTTTGCAATTCCAGCTTCGGTTTTTTCGCAGGCTCGTCGGCTTTATCGGCTTGACGTTTTGTTCTAAATCAGAATAATATGTCACATAACAACACACACACTAAAGATTCACAACTATTTCCAACAAAACTATGCTCACGAAACTACCGTACCCTTTTGTTTTAACTTCCGGTAACTTTTCCTTGACGAGTACTTGTTCATCGGATGTTAATGATGAGAAGCCAGGTAAACTATATCAAAATATATTTTCAGTAATAATTAAATGTGAATATGGAAATAAATTAAATTATCATAACCAGGGTGGAAAAAAAAATAAAGTAAATTTAGGAATTTCGTTATAGGAGTTGGAACCCACAAGTAATTTATTTTTTATCCCTAAACCGATTTACTCAGTTATTCAAATGGAAAAAAGTGAAGAACTAAGAAATATTATTAAATTAAATAGAGAAACTCTTGATAAAATTACTACATGTGTGTATTATGCCTACTGGAAAAAGACTTAAACGCATAGGAATTTAAAAGGAAATAAAGGATTGCTTGCCAGAGTGCATAGCTCGGATTGTATTCAGAATTTACTCACAGAGAGCCGCTCGGGAAGAATTCAAGCTCAGTACGTTTGTCTGTGAAGCATTGAAGATGATACCACCTATCCAAGGGACCGAATCGCTTGGCGTTTGCACTCTCATAATCTTTTATAGAAACCCGAACGGCACCCTATATAAAATATTCTCTGCTATAAGGCAACGAATCTTAACAATCTTAAAAATGCAGCATTTTTACTCTTTAAGATTGATAAAACCTATGATTAGCCTACCTTGATAATTTTTGCCTCACAGCCTCTACAAACACTTCTGCTGGATTTTGCGCTGTCCACGCTGAAATCATTCAAAGCAGCATCGCCAGCAGCGACATCTGCTTGCACACCACCCGCACCCATGGGCACTGAAATATGTCTCCTTAGCATTATAATAACCAAACTGTCATAATATGGATACTGGTAGATTGTTCACAAACCCATTTTTTCTTTAATCTTCTCTTGATCATCCCATCTTATCTGATCAAAGTGTTTAATATCAGCAACTGTTTTTATGCGATTGCGGCCAAAAAAGCAGGCAAAGTGAAACCAATTAGGCATCTGTTAATAAATCAAAACGTCTTAAATGAATATAAAATTAACTTTGCTTGGGCTATTTTAATTATTTGTGCAGCTTAATACTGTACGTGATTCATGCATACCTTTCCATCATATTTTGGTGACTGGTAATCAAAGGATAATATGAAAAAAATAAATAACTTGTTAATACAAAATTAACAAGACAGTGTTTTACATAATCAAAAATCGAAGAGATGAACTATAACCATATTAAAACTATAGGCTATTATTATAAGTAGGTTAAACGTAGCCTACAAAAACATATATAGCTATGCCATATGCTGAATAGGGTCTATACCAAAACATTTTAAATGGGACATGACTAAAGCTGAAGGCTGTTTTTCATCTTATTTAATCAAATAACCTAAATAGTCTGCCTCAGAATAAAACGCAACACAAGATTTCAGTCCTTGATTTTCAGATGTTCAAGTGATTCATACTAACAGAACTTGAAATTCATCTTAGTGTGCACTCGGTATCAACCTGAAATATCTAGGATGAAGAAAGACTACAGAGTTACAAGTTTGATAAAGGCGTAGGTGTGGAAGACCTCTTGAGCTGTCAACGTTTACAGATAAATGATGTTATAACTTTCGCACATAAAATCTAGGACGCGTGGGTACATTACAAGCAAAGGTGAAATGCGTGCTAGCTAAATTACAAAGTAGTAGAAGCAAGAATTATGGTTTCCACCTGTGACACTAATAATAGTCTGCAACTAAACTGAAACAAAGTAAAACAAAAGGCAACTGCTAATGAAACAATGCTCAAGCCCAAACACAAGTTACAATGTTTACATGTACTAGTATGTTATTCGGTGAAGTTAAAGTATAGTTTGTAGGCCCCGGCCTATATTGTTTTTTTATAATACAATAATTGACTGTAACATAAAATCAAGCAGCTTAAATATTTTATCATGATTTTTTTGGGTTTTTACTTTTTTCATTTATGAGTACCCTTGCTAGCCTAATTAGTAGGCCTACAAGTGCTTTCTTGAAATTTAGGGAGCCTAGATGCATGTAAATATGCCAGTCAAACTACCCATTCAAAAATGATTGGGTAGACACTACATCTATGTGTGCAGTTCTGCAATAATAAATAGGCCTAGGCCTACCTATAAAATTGAACACTGTCAAGATACTCTCATTTTTAATATTTATGCAAGGAATGAGGCCTAGGGGTACCAGCACACCTCACCTATATGTGAGGTGGCTCGTTGAATTTTAATTAAATCGTCCTAAATAACAGCATGCACACTCTTGCTCCGTTCTACATGTGCACTGCAAATATCAAACCCATTTCTTTAAACTCATAAAGCCATGAGGCAAAACTAAAAAAACATTCATCTCGCCCACAGTATTTGATTCACTGCACTTTTTGTCTGCTTTGAATAATTCATGGCTATGTCATCAGCAAGTATTTTAGTGCATTACTATAATCCATTGCACGCCAACGCAACATATTTCTCTTTATACCTCAAAAGACGAAACTGCAATGTTAGCCAATGTGAAAAATTGGACTAGTGCTACGTTTTTAAATGATTATCTCAGATACTTAAAAATAGCTTTAATATAATACCACAGTGACATATATGCCACAGGAATAATGTTTTCATAACAATATGGAATACGTTGTTTTATTAAAATCCAAGGTTAAGATAATAGTGGTTTTAATTATAGGCCTACCCATTAAGAGGGATTTCATTAATATCTTGAATACCATATATCAGATCCCAGAGATACGAGAAGTTAGGAATCTTAAAACAGCGTATAGGCTAAAATTGAACTCCGATTTATACGACTTCAGACTTCAGCCACGACTCTAAAGTTGTGCCTTCTTATCTATGGTTTTTATTTATAATAAAATACAATGAAAAGGAAGTTGAATGAATTAATGAACTGTTATACTGGCATCAGTTTTAGTTGATGAGCTAAGGTAGAAATGGTATTTTTATGCAAATGAAGTTTTGATTACAATGGAATCTCGGACTCAACATAAAATTCTATATTTCCGAAATTGGGTGTGGCATATAGCCTACATGGGGAAATGTCCGTGATAGCAACTGTATTAAAACAGTTATTAATGTTGCCTTGACAGTTTCTCATACATACAGTAGGTTTTGTTAATGTGTGGTGAAATGTCCGTGTGAGCAACTGTTCTAGAACTGTTCACTATGGACTGTAATAGGAATGCCAATGGATCGAGTATGGCAATTCCAGCGTGCTGGATTAATACCCAATAAATTCCCCACTTGTTTTATTACAAACATTAAAAATGCTTAGCTCCTTGATTTCGGGAGACCAGGGTTCAAACCCCGGTCGGCTATCCTGGTTGTGGCTTTTCGTGGTTTCCAACAAATAAGTTAGGCCATGATCTATAGATGTAGACTGGTCTTTCGACTCTCGCTAAAAATCGAGTTAGGGACACTTGCTCGCACTAGGTGG